>CM040967.1:32557834-32623035 GCA_022985045.1 Macadamia tetraphylla
GGCATTGGTTAGCTTACTAATCCCTCGATGATCTATACACATACTCATGCGTACTCTAACAAATCTTTAGGAAACACATTAGGGAAATCTTTCACAATATCTATTTCCTCTAGGAGTGTTATCTTCTTAGTTATGTCCAACACATTTGCAAGGTATGCTTCACAACCCTTATCCAACAACCTCATCATTTGAAGTGTGGACACGACTATTTTCTTAGTCTTCTTCACCTTATTCACCTTATACACAAATTCAACCCCATCTCAAGGTTTGAATACAATTTTCTTCTCTGTGCACATTATTACGCAGGCTCTATAGACATAAAAGTCACTTATGTCTAACTTAATCAAATGAGTTATCATGTCTCATCCATAAAGTTACAATACTGGACATGGTTCATAAACTTCATCCAATCCTACTTCTCTCCCAGTAGGTGTGCTAACTACTAGTCAGTGTGTTACTTTTTTTAGTTTGCTCTCATCTTAGCGGAAAAATGATCGAGATACAAATGAATGTGATGCACCATAATCAAATAGTACATATGCAGGTGCCATTGAGATCAATAGGGTATCTATAGTAACCCAAGGTGTAGACTCAAGATCCACTATAGTAATGGCAAATACTCGTCCTTGTGTTTGAGTGGGATGATTGGCTAGTTGAAGTGAGCTGGCGTTGGAGGTCCTACATATAGTCACACCCTGCCTCAAATTAGGCCAAGGTATGCGGCACTGAATTCTCAACTCAATCAGCCTAATCCTCCAGGATCACAGATGTAGTATCTTAATTTCACAAATGCCATCCAGATCAAAACTAAAATCAGATTACGCTATTAAAATCATACAATTATCACTGGTGATGCACTAAAATGATAATTGCATTATACAATTTTCATATCTGAAAACAACTATAAATAACAATATTACTTACTACACATCTCATAAATATATATACATCAAAAGAAATATCCGAAATAATAGAAGTGATGCCCATCAGCATCCCGATGTCTTATAGACACAAGCCTCACAACCGCTCTTAAAGTCCAATCCTACCTCAATACTGGTTCCGCCATCTAAAAAGAGTAATCAACGAGGGGTGAGCTTGACAAACTCAATGAAAAGTGTACATGTAAGCACACGAAAACAAATGATGCAATGCATACCCAAACAAATTATATGATGCTCATGATCCGGTTTTAGCAAACAATACCTAGCAAACAATCACTAAGTCCAAGATAGGGTATGAGTGCTACTGCAAAATAGATCGTATCCCTGGTCTCGAAAAACCCATCAGTCACTCAGCAATACAAGCTAATTGCGAGTCAAGAGCTTGCAGGTCCTGGAAAACCCATCAGTCACCCCGCAAACTCCTAATGCGTAACCCCACCCTATAGCCATGGTCTCGGAAAACCCATCGGTCACCCAAGCTGTAGAATAGTCACGGTCCCAGAAATCCCCTTGGTCACCCATGTGACAAAGGAGATAAAGGGTGGTCCTCCTTCCTCTAACAATAGAAAGAGTCAAGTTTGCAGAAAACCCAACTCAAAAATCTTCATGGAAACTTCGCACCACTAAAGAAAACAGTTCTTGAAGGTAAACATGGACCACCCAACACACATATGCATTCACTCCCAAATGGGTTCTAAAAAAGAGGGAAAGAGGTGAAGAAATGCAGAAAAAAGATCTTAGAACTAGAAACCAATGAAGCCCGCCAATAGAAAAGAGTATATGGAAATCGAAGAAAAAGGGAATCTCTGGTTCTTGGAGACATGGAAACCAACCTCAAAAATCTTGGTCTTTATCATTAATGAATAGAGAAACCAAGAGCCACGACTTGTTTCTTACAACATAACTCCAGGGAGAAGAGAGAGAGAAGAGAGAGAAAGATCTCATCTGTTTTTCATCCATGTTTTCCTTGTTGCTATCTGCACGCAACACGTGGACAACAAGGAGCCAACGGTCAAGATTGGGTGAGGATTATTATATCCGTGCGTTGGTCTTAAAGTTGTCCCGGTTCTTCAGTAACATAACAAGAACAGATGAGAAAAGAGAATTATTGAGAGAGAGAGTGTGTGTGTTATGAGCAATTTTAGAATAGCATTGAATTGAGCCAGAAAATCGCAGACATTAATGCCATTGCCATCTTTTGGATTTTGATTTTGTAAATTTGAATCGTAACAAAATCTTAACAACTCCAGAATGGCTTATTAATGACTTTTGGCACTACACACAGAAGCAAGCGACATGGCTTTTTCAAATAAAACAAGGCGAAGAGGATGTGTATTGTACAATCAAAATTTGCCACTTGTCTACCAAATTACCAATCCACCGGTTCTATACCTTCAACTGTACACTTGTGAACCACGGCTCTTCCGTGATATATTTATCATATTTAAAACTGTGATTTTTATACTAATCACATCATTATTAATTCTCTTTCAAAAGTCATTAAAAAGCATTAAATGAGTAACCGACTGGATTTTACTATTTTAGTACGACCGTCCAGACGCCCGGTCATGTGGTTCCGATATTTAACATTGAGATTTGAGACAAAGGTGACCATATCATAGTATAGTTGAGTATACTAGTTATTTACTGTTTCTTTTGGGCTCTCAAGCTCTGGCTTTTCCTATATGGGAGAGGCTCCATAGAGTGGTGGTTTTGGATTTGTAATATATTCATAGATTCGTTAGATAGGTTGAAGATTAAAAGAAGATGTCCTAGATGCTTTTACTGATAAAGTGATCAAACAAGAAAAATGGGACAGGAGCCTAGTTCTAACCATTGGATCCAGATCTTCTGTTATTATCTATTCTTTGTTTTTTTACCTATAGAGAGGGACATGGACGGCCCAGATTCAGAGAGACAAGATCGAATCTGGATCCCATACAACCCGATCCACATGTCCGTTCCTTCTTCAAACCCCTTATCCCGCCCGATACAAAGCCATCTTCTTTGATAATTTTTGACTTGGTAGGGTAGTGCGACACTTCGACCATGACCTGGGAGATTGTGGTGGGCGGATGGGAATTGGAGTACAATGCAGAATTTGTTCCAAGTGAAGAAGGAAGCTACACGATCACCATCACCATCCAGAAGCCCAAGAAGATTGTAGCAACAGAAGAACACCAGTTCACTGTTCTTGCACACCCAAGGAATCTGAGAAAATGGTGCTCCCCATCGATAACACTTCTTCTCGGAGGAAGAAAGCTGCCGCTTACAAATACTTTGTTCGCAATCCAAGCTGTGTTGTGGTGGTTTAAGCTTCAAAATTTAAATCTAATAATATTACTAATAGAGAAGCTTACAATCCATGTCTTAGGAGTAGGCTTGAAATTTGATTTCTGCCTTAAAACTGCTAATTTCTATATGTATAGATGATTCGATGGGTCGATTCAGAGAGAAAAGAGGTAACCTAGAACACTCGAGCCCCGATTACATCTTCATTCACAACCTGAGAGTCGATTTGAGGGAGAAGACTAAACCCTAAACACAAGGGCAAGCGATTACAGCTTCATCCCCCACCTGAGAGTCGATTTTAGAGAGAGAGAGAGAGAGAGAGGTAACGGAGGATCGATTCAAACCCTAACACAGATTCAGGAGCTTCGATTTCATATTCATGTCGAGAGGTTCTCAGCGAGAGAAGAAGTTCGAACGAATTGCGTTTCAAATTGGGGCTTTCATATGGGGATTTCTGGATCTGATGAAGGAGAGGTCTACTGGATCGGGTAATATGAGATCCGGATCCATTTTGGAGGTTGTTATCTCTCTTTAAATCTGAGCCGTCCACCTCAGCAGTACCACATGTCATTCTATGCAGGTAGAAAAGCAAAGAATTAGTAGATTAGATAACAACAGAGGATTTCGATCCCTATGTATTGGTATCAGATCACCTAATAATTACGTGGTATAGAAAAGTAAAGAAATCCTGGATGCTTTTATTGATAAAATGATCAAATAAGAAAAATGGGACAGTAAGCATGGTTCTAATTATTTGCATCAGATCCTTCGCATCGGGCAATCCATATGTTTGGCAAGTATTCAATCTTGACACCTAGTTGATATCGTATCAATTGAACAGTATGGATCAAGACTAAAAAAGTTAAAATCATTTTTTTAATATAAAGCAAGGGTATTTATATTCAATACGGATGATCTGATACCGTAACGATTTTGGGGATGACCAATACCTGATTGGATGTAATGCCTAAAACCATGATAGTGAAGGAGACTCCAATGCGATGTAGACCGAGATGCCAAGATGTATTAAGAAGGTCATTAATGAGACCCTAGGGGAATCAAAAGGTACTTGTTGAGCACATCAAAAGACTTGGTATTGGCGTGATGTGGTCCAGACTGCCATCAAATTTAAGAAAGATTATTTTACGACTTGGCAAAGGACCAAAGAAGTAAATAATAAAAAGAGATATTGTGCTGCTAGAAACGAAGCTAGAAAAATTATGGGGAAAACAAGGTTGAAGAAATATAATGACCTATATATTAACACGAACACTAAAGCTGGAGAAAAAGCTATAAATGAGATTGTTAAAATGAGATAAATGAAGAGTAGAGATCTTGAGAATGTCAAGTGTATCAAAGATGAAGATGATAGAGTACTAATAAAGAATGAAAACATTATGAAGAGATATGGTGATTATTTTTACAAGTTATTAAATGAAAACATCTCGAGTGGATTTAGACAAGAAGAGTGCATTCTTCACAAAGATACCACATGCAATAGACATATGAGAATGATTGAAGTGGGCAAGGTTAAAGATGTATTAAGAAAGATAAATTCAGAAAAAACTTTAGGCCAGATGAAGTCCTAATAGAAGTTTGGAAGAGTTTAGGCCCTGGTGAGATATCATGGTTAACCAACATTTTTAATAAGATTATGAATACAAGAAAGTTGCCAGATAAGTGGAGGAAAAACTTTGTAGTTTCCATCTACAAAATTAAATAAAAGAGATATTCAGGATTGCAATAACTAGAGTGACATAAAACTATAAGCCACACTATAAAGTTTTGGAAGAAGGTTATTGAAGTCCACTTGAGAAGAGAAATTTCTATCTTGAATAATAAATTTGGTTTTATATCAGGGAGATCATCAACAAAAACTATCTATCTGTTTAGAAGACTCATGTAAACTTACAAACCAATAAAGAAGGGCCTCCATATTGTCTTTATTGACATAAAAAGCTTAGGATAGAATACCTAGAGAGTTAATATGGCATGTCCTAGAGAAAAAAAATGTATCAAGTAAATAAGTGGATATTTTTAAAGATACGTCTAATAAGGAAAAACAAAACAAAAACACAAGACTTCCCCTAATGGGCTTCATGGAGAGAAAACTGGAAAAGAGAAATAATGAAAACCAAACTACAGAGACAAGTGGAAGTGTGAAAGAAGAAGAGATTATTAGCTTTGGACAACGAGCTCACAGGGACCTCTCCTGGAAGTTTTAAAAAAGTTGAGAGAGGCATGGCATGGACTGTTTTTGTTTTATACGAATAGAGTGGTCTGTCACTGAGTATTGCGTTGAGTTAATGAGGGCTGACATTCCAGAATTTCTTAATAACTCAACCAAATCCATAAAAGCAGTAATAGCATTAACTTGCCTTAAAATAAATAATACGTATGTTCATTGAAGGCTGTCGGTGATGTATATTTTCCCAGTCAAAGCATGGACACTTCCACAAAGTCAGATTTAATTGATTTCGATTTTAATTTTGGATTGATTTCATGAATGGTCAATGAATAGTTTTTTGATAAGGAAATTTTGAAGTTGAAATTGATTAGGTTATACCATTTTAAAATATTTCAAGAATAAATATCCATTAGGTATTCTAAGAATAGATTCACTATATTTATTTGGGAGAGAGATGAAGGTAGGGGTGGAGGCGGAGGTGGGGGCGGGCCGTGAAAGGGGTGGTGGTGGTGATAGGGAGGTGGTTGTGGTGGCGACGGGGTGGTGTTGAGAGTGTGAGACCATAAGGAAAAGAAGAATGTAGGGCCACATGATAAAACTTGTGTTGCTGAGCTATGTTTGTATATAAAAATAAATAATTTTTGTATTTCTATTTTTAGGCATATTTTTGGGAAAAAAAATAGATTGGATAATGTATAGTAATTTCTATTCTGTACTAAAAGAGAAATAGAAATACATTTGTTAAGAACATATTAATTTCTATGTAAAGAACTTATATAAATTTACAAAAGTTTCATTCAATATTCAAAATTTTAGCGTAGGAGGTAGTGGTGGATGAAATTGCATTGGAGGTGTTTTAATTTTTACATAAAATTACTTTGCCTATCAAATTAATCATGTGTTCATTAAAGTGCAACCCCCTAATTGTCCTTTTATTTATGGGATAGAGAAGATTCAAATTGTAGCTTTTTTTATTTTCACAACAAATTTTTTTCCAGATTGTTCTCAAGAACAAAAAAATGAACTGCTGTTAATAAATGGATTTATATTCTTTTTTTCGTTCCAAAGATAGAAAAATAAAGAAACAAAAATGTTATTAAAGAGGCCCCTTATTTTTTACATGAAATTATTATTTTTTTCCATCAAATTGACCATGTGCTTATTAAAGAGAAAATGTGAAATTAATTTCAATTTCAAAATTGAAATTCAATTATTTTAGAATTTCTGGTTTATTTCATTGGTTTCATTGAAATAAGACCAAAAAGTTTCAGAAATAGAAATCACCCCGTGAAATTGAATCAGGCATCATGTCAAATCAGACTTCAAAAGTTTTGTGAATTCTAGTATATATTCCTTCCAATTCCTCTACTGATTCTAACTAGAAATGGCCAGAATCCTAAAAGTTGGAATAAAGAAAAAAATATTTTCTTATTGACTCATAAGGTTTAAATAATTTGTAATTTTTTTTTTTTGTCCCCTACTTGATTCTTAAAAATTATTTAGTGTAATACTTACTGAAGTAGTGAAAAGAAAATTTAAGAAAATAAAAAATTTTAATGCAACATAATACAATTCCTACGTGAAATGACATATTTACCCTTATAAAATTACTACATTGAATTCTTTTGAGAATAGGACAAGGGCAATGATTTAAGCCTTTAAGGTATTGGTCTCAATGAACATCATAACCGATACAACATGTGTCACTGACATGGTACAGATAAAGGGTAAAAATGTTAAAAAATGCAGAAATCTCATAATTTTAAGCACAAAACCATCTTATATGGACTATTATTCAAGATACTAAACCCAATCCAGCAATACCTGATAGTCGACATTTTAGAATATACAATGAGACAATCAAATGAAGGTGTCAAGATCTAAACAAAAGTTTCAAGTTGGTTGGAAACAAGAAGGGAAGTGTGGACCAAAACTTGGAAGAGAGAGAGAGAGAGAGAGAGAGGAGTATGGTCCAAAAGGGTAGGGGAAGTCCATAATGTTTTGTTTAAAACCAATTTTTGTTTCAGTCCCAACAACGATCTAGTCATCATTATGAATAGCTTAGCCAAAAGGGCTATGACCAATAGGCATTAGGCTCTACATTAACACTGTTAACTCAGATATTAATGAATATTATTTGATCTTCTAGCAAGAAAAAACTCTCACATTGATGTTCTATCTTATCTTCTTTAATTAATGAAGTTTTTATTTTCATTCAAGAAAAAAAAAAGGTAGGGGAAGTGAGAGAGGATGATGGTTCAAATAAAATTGACATCACTTTGTACTTTGGGATTGCCATGAAATAAATGCAATAAACCTCTTCCTGCCTGTACATATAAATTAGGAATAACCATGATTTTTTTTTTAGAGAAAAGAAAACACACAAAATACATATACTTTCAGTATGATTAGGTACAAGCACTAGAGGATATACTTCCTGAGTTAACTATGGATACTAGTTGGTGCATGGCTTGACATGTACTTATATTTTTACAATAAAAAGTTATATCTTTTGATAGCTTTCTAATTTCCAAAAAAGTAGCAAGGTGAAGTAGTGGTCAGGTTCCTCTATCTGGCTGTGGGAGAAGCTTCAAGAGCTTTTGTTCTAAGAACCATACTTCTTTCACTTCCCAATCTTTATCTGCTGCTACCTTCAGCCCTACTAGTATTTCTTTTGCTTCGAGTACTTTTTTCGTTAATTGTAGAAGTACTAGATTTGATGACCCTAATCTTACCTTGGATAAAAAAATCCGTATGATCACCTTGAAGCTGAATTTAAAACATTAGTAGCATCAACACAAACCAAAATTGGGTATGACATCCTAAAATCAGGCTTGCTGGACCATCTGTTGGAAGGGAATTCAAATCATTAAAACATTTAGAATATAAATGAAGATAAGCAATCCAATTATTTATATTTTTACTACAGGGTGGGGATTGGGATTTATTGTAGAAGCAATTATATCATTTTATATTTCCATATAAAATATAGGATGATAGAAAAAATGTTGAAAATCCATCTAAGTTGGGAATCGGTAAAGCTTTTATTATTGAGGAGGAAATTAACCAACTCTTCAAATATGGAGAAATTTAGGTGTTGAAAATGCACACCTAGTGGTCCTACTGCCCAAATGTGCGACGAGAAGTCTCACGTAAAAAAAGGTGGTTTTATTGTTTCTTCATGTTGGCTACAGAAAGCACATGAAGTATTTATATCCATCCATCTTCCTAGGAGACACCTCACTAGAATGGCCTAGTGAGAAAGTCGCCATAGGAAGGTCTTGAATTTTGGATGAGTTTCTAATTTCCAGAGTGTTTTCCACCAGTTTCCTTGAAAGCATTGATTGGTTTGTGAGGGTGGCCTTTGTGGAAAATAAGCCATTCATGTGTAGAGTGCACTTCCATTTGTCTTCTTGGGTTGTGGGTATAATTTTTGATATCTCTCTGAAGAGATTAGATTGAAAGATAATCTAACCAAATCCAGGATAAGCCATTCAAGGCATTTCTTGTTTTTCACTTTTCCTTCCTTTTCTTATGGATAAAACTAACATTCATTTAAAAAATAAAATAAAAAATCTATAGGGCCTAAACCAAGTATCATGGTTTGAGAAATTGGATTGGATTCTTTACCCAAAAAAAAAAAAGAAATTGGATTGGATTGGCCTGAATCGAATAGGTCATTTCGATGTCAATCTTGACTAATCCTGATTCTTGACCAAGATTATATCGGTGGATTGGTATTGACAAAGGCTAAAACAATAAGAAAATAAATGAGTTTTGACCTGAATCCAGAGGTATTTCTATCAAATCGGGACCAATCCAAATTGGTAGCAGATCAGGTTGGCCTTGACCAATCCCAACCCCTATTCTAAGGATGTGAATTTGAAATTAAAACTGTTTACCAAAATAAAACCAAGTTATTTACAATGAAACCATGAAACCGTTTAATAAATGGTTTAGTTTTGATTTTGAAATTGAAACCGTGATTCGGTTTTGGTTATAAAATTGAAACCACTAGTAAACCGTTAAACCGATTAACATATACTTAGTAAGTTTAGGTCATTCAATGTTAAGTTTTAAGTTTATATTCCACAAAGAAAAAAAATATATATATATATATATATATATCAATAAAAAATTAAGTTTACAATAAACAACTATTGAAAAATGCATATAACAATAAATAATTCAATTCAATGTTAAACTTTACACATCCATTTCATTCAAAATTTTAAAGGTAAAGAATTCGTTTGGATAAAAAATTAGAAAATATAAGAAAACTGTTTAAACCGAAACCGTTAATTAAATGATTCGATTTTGGTTTCATCTAAAAAATCTTATATGGAATTAAATTGAACTTTTACACCAGAACAGAATCAATTAACACCCTTATCCTATTCCATCTTGCCAAGGCCACCAACATTGAAAAGGCAAAAGTCCTTTCTACACCCCCCCCACCCGGGCCAAAAAAAAAAAAATCCTCCACTCAATGGTAAGATTGCTTCAATGCAACCCAATGGTTGCCTGCTCGATTGAAAACAGTCTAAAACAGGGTTAAGTCTATTTACATTATGACCCCCTCCCCGGACCCCACAGTATGGTGAAATCCTCATGCACTGGGTACATTCTTTTATAAAATAAAATAAAAAACTAAAACCAGGAAAAATCGAAACAGATTATAACTTAAATCAACATTTGTTGGCAACCTTTTCCTTCCAACTCCTGTGGATCATAGTCCATTAGGATTAGATTCCCATGGACACTCACCCCTAAATTTCTTTCCACCAAAATGGATCAAATGGTAGTTCTTATGAGGCTGTACCAGTGAATTTCCTCAGTTTCACCTCAGATGTCTGAATCTCTAACTTCTACTATGCCCAAAACATCCCCAATGAATCTCTTCCAGAATCCTCTCTCAGAAAAGAAAACTCTTCCAAAATGAGGCAGAGGAGGAGGCAGCACAAATTGTAACCCTTCGGAAATTCTCTCTATACTTATTTGACAGATCTGGTCCATCTTTGCTGAATGTACCTGGAGAACGCACCGTAATGTATGAAATGATCATTGAGGAGAACTCCTAACTCACCTCCGTCAAAAGGAAAACGGTGAAAGCAATGAGTGATTCCGTTGAAAGTGAACCCTTCACTCATAAGCATTTCCGACTTCAAGTATCAGTATCGGCAGTGATATACCATATATATACGCCGAACACATGGACCAACCGCTAGCCATATAGTCGTGCATGTCACGCCGAGCACATGGATCAGCCGCTAGCCATATGGTCATGCATGTCACACCGAGCACACAGACCAGCCGCTGGTCACAAGGTCGAACATGCGACACATCACCCTCATGAGTCAAACAACGGTCATGGAGGCCTGAGTGCCTCAAGTACTCCCAAGGACCCCTCATACCCCACGGATTAATGATCCCTCAGAATGGCTAACCATAGTCAGACGGTTTCTTAACTTCATGTGAACAAGACCATGGTAAAGTTTACTTGACCATCAAACAAGTTAACCATTATCGTCCTTGGTCGAGTTAGCCATTGGAGCGCCTAACCATGGTCAGGTAGACTGTTAAAGAATGATTCACTTGGGTTGAGGTTAACCGTTAAGATATGATGCCAGGTTGGCAGCCCCAGGTTGATCTGACCTTACAAGGAAGGGACACCTGGAGATTCTTTAAGTAGGATGGACCAATGAAGTAAGGACCCTAACTTTCTTTATAAGGAGGATTCACTCCCCAACGCAAGTAACACTCTCAATTGTCTAAATATGCTCACTAAGATGATTACCCTAATGTCTAAATTGAGCACCGAGCCTGGTCCCGTAGCCTCATCCGGGCCAACAACTAATCTGTGTTGTGCAGGTCCAAGCAGATTGGGATCGTGCACTAACAGGCAGTATTGGTCATATCGTATCAATATCGGCTTAAACCAATATCCGATACCTGACCAATCCTTTACCCATTTCATTTCAAGGGTAAAGCAGTAAAAAAAAATACTTTTTTTTCTTTCAAAAAACAAGGGCAAAAATGACCGATATACAACGATCCAATCCGATTCAAATTGATATTATATCAGTATCATCAGAGACCGATACAGTACCAACACCAATACCGAGAACTAAATCCATGCTCCCAACTGCGCAATCATTCGGGAGCTTTGCGGACTCAGAAATCAGAAGGGTTCTTGAATGACTTGTCCAGGCGAGACGATGAAAAATTGGACAACGCCAACATTTGGATTGATGCGGAGGGTCTAATGTACATGATGCAACAGCGAATGAAAGAATGGCCATGGGAAGTGTTTCCTTGTCTCATAGACATCAAGGATTCTTAAAGTGGGGCAAGATTTTAAATTAACCAGATGTTTTGTTATTATAACACATCATCTACCCAAATGGGCTAGGAAGAACGATATTAAACATGTGGTGTATGATAACTCTACTGCAGAGCTACTCTTCTACCTAGACCCAGCCCCTGAACATGTGATATAACTGCCCCCTCTTTTTCTGTCCTCACTGTACCTACTTTTCCTCCAAACATGCACATAATAGAAATAAATCCACTCCTGTGATCCTCAGCCAGTTCTGGATTAAACAGATACATATAGATACAATGCCATTTCAGAAGAGAAGATATGAAGAATCAAGAACAGAAATGTGTTTTTAACCCAAGCTTCGACCACGAAGACATGCCAAATCCATTACCTGAGAATGATCCACAAATAGATTTACATGAAAATGCATACCACAACAAAGATAATTCTCATTTTGTAAATATTTCAGAACCAAGGCATCCCAAAGAACATCTAAAGAAAATAAAAGCTTGAAAAAGTGAAGACAGTACTCTTGGTCCATAATATTTAATAAATCACTCTGGAGGTTTTGGGGTTTGATGATTCAAACATGGACTTCTCAAGTCCTAGGTGCTCACCTATGATCGTTGCAACAATGTCAGCATGCAGAGAATCAATATTTACACATCATCTGCATCTATCATGACAATGTCTGCTCCAGCTTCCAAACATCTCTCGGCCCTTCTTATCAACAAGTCTACATCTTCAACAATTTCTGGGGAAGAAGGGAGCAACAAGACCAGTATAAAATTTTCTACTAGCACAGAGACACCTCTCAAAACCAAGTAGAATGCAAAAAATATTTAATGTTTGATTTGAATAGCATCCTCAAGGTCTTGGAATCAGAATAACATAATACGGCTAGTCCTCATTGTTAACACTCAACATAGGATTGGAGAAACTTGGAATGGTCCCAGTACTAAACAAGAATCAAAATGATAACAGCCTTCTAAGCCTCAACCATAAAACTACTGGCGTTGACAAAGTAGAAAGTGGTTCCCATGTACCCATTAATTAGACCAAAAAATCACTTTTCGTAAATGGTTTCATAATCTCCAGATTTCACTCCTTATGGATTACTACTGTCAATATTTTGGCATCCAAGAACAATTGATCATTTCAACCAACTCAAAAAAAAAAAAATAAATAAAAAAATGAACAGTTGATCATAATAGGGTTAGCTGATCCTTCCAGTCTTTGCATATCATATACTCATAAATTAAAATCAATTTTTACTCTTGCCAACACATACCGGAAATGTATTTTAAATCAGTTTTTGAATTCATGATAGCACTAGATTGTACACTTATTTATGTGTGCAACGTAAGGTTTTAAACCTGTAAAGTTTTCTAATACCAGATGTTTGGGGCACTGGAGCTACATATGTCCCAAATGCTCTATCCCCAATACTTGGATTGTCAGACTCGTTTGACCTTCACAGAGAACTGAGGCTTGGCTCTCAAGCGACCACTCTTTATCATGTGTACAAATCTCAGCAGAGTATCTTCTGGGACTTTAAGTGACCCAATGTTCAGCTCAATTGTGGCAAATCCTAGATTCTTAATTCCTGTGAAGATGAATAAAAATAAAATATTAAAGAAAAATTAATAATGAAGATAAAATTTTAATCTCAACAAACCTCCTCCAGATGTTGCTTAAAAGCATAGGGTCCTTTTGTGAAGCAAATGTTCAGCCCAGTCCCCTGTACTGACATAGACATCATGTCTGTGGGCCATGTCAGTTACTTCTTTGATAAAATGCTTTGGCATCAGACTATGAGAACACCCCGAGAACTTCAAACCATCCACAAACTAAACTATCCTCTAGACTCGAAAAGATCCCTCAATGCATTAAAAAAGTAATAAAATTAATAGGAAAAAGTATCAGAGCTGATATGATCATAGAACATTGGAACCATGGATATGGTTAGTAGTGAGATATCAAAAACCAAAACCCTTGTAAATTGTAATCTGCAGGACCACCAGATTCCAAAACCTGAAGTGGTGGTTCATAGTATTTGCATCCATGTTCCTATTGTCAAGGACCAATTACATTTTATTTAACCTAACCAACCACAGGATTTCCCTACTCCTATCGAATGTAATGTCAGCAATATTAATTACAGCAAGTCTCTTGGTACCCATCACTTTCAACATCCAAGTATCTCCTCGGCTTAAAATATTTGTTCATCAACTTGATCGTCATTATCTCTTGCATGCATCAGTAAGCATATAAGGGAGGGATATCTCCATAAACTCTAAATACAGAAAATTGAAGCATAGAACATAAATTCCATTTATCATAACCTCTCCTATCTCGTATGTATTGTAAACAAAATGGATTTCCAGATCCCTGAGAGCTAACTTTTCTCTTACAAATTGGAAATCAACTCCTAGGCATCTAATCCTTTCATAGAAGACAAGGCATGTGGGAAGATAGGTAAAGCTATGATGTGATCAGAACATAAATCTGGCAGAGTGAAAAACGAGACAATGGTTGATGCTAAAGCAGAGTCAATTCAGTATGGGAACAGTGAAAATCTTGATGCTCCCATTCATCATTGGAGAAAGCCCCATCAGTTTGCTTCTAAGAGCTCCATGGTATTATTTTAGGTCCAAGGAAGATGCATTAACCACTGAGGACCTCCAACCATCAGGGCAACTAACTGTTTTTTATTTTTTGGTTGGGTAGATTAGGAAACTTACTCATACAGCTCACCTATAACGCCAATCTATTTTTTTTTTTTTTTTTTTGGGGTCATGAATTTAATTATAAACCACTTGGAGTATTGGGGGCTTGTTGGGGAGGGGTCAAAGCAAGATTTAATCCCAGGTCCTGCCCAGATCCTGGCTATAACAAGCCCAAGACTTTGCCAGTTGTGTTAGCTGGCACCTTCATAATGCCAATGAGTTGGGTACACAGAAGACCACAGCTGATGGGCATGTTTAAAATACGGAGTGTTCTTTTAATAACCGTTCAGGTTTAGTTGAAGTTTGATGCGTAAATTAGCATACTACATTAATAATATACTGAACCTAAGGTCAAGTAAGTGAGGTAATGTAATATACCAACCATGAAACAATGTAGAGTAAAATCAGGAAGTGTTTACCAGAGTATATGGAAGTTAGAGAAACAGGTACTGAGTAAGGCTATAAACAGTTCATTTTAGTGCAGATAAATAGGTAAATGATACACTCTCACTAAGCAAGAAAAATTTAGCTGTTTGATGCAGCAAGAAAGAAGGGTGATGGGCCCTCATTCTTGAGCAAAATTCACCATCTGGATAAAAATTGGCTCAGTGATGGAAATATTGTTGCTTTTGATGATAACGGTATCATCACAGTAAACTAAATCGACTAGTACTAACATAGTTATGTCCATTCTATGAGTACAAATAAAACAGTAACTTGTCGCTTTCAAAAGTTAACGAGAAATAAAATGTGGCCTTTCCATCCCTCAACCTTGCAATTTAATTTATTTAAAGGAATATCTTCAGCAGAAGCTCAACTAAGGGTGTCTAAAACTTTCATGCAATATATCAGTGAGAAAATATTTGACAACAAAAACGAATGAGAGCATGTTCATCAAGAAAAGCATAATCTGGCATCCTTATTGACTTGAGGCAGACCAGATCAACCTTTAAAACCCATGATCAATTTTCCCTTCAAGTAGGACTGATGCAGATTAATTACCAAAATAGACTTGTTTTATTAGGAATAAGCCTAGGGTTGGGTTCCATACATGTTAGGCTTTTGATCCCATGTGTTTTGAGCGTAATAGACCACTTTTATGGGTCTAAAAAGGGGACTCTAAGATTGAGTACGGGATTACTAGTTAGTTTCCATTTTCATTAGTTTCCTTTCTAGTTGGGCTTGATTTGAGTTATATTTGTTTCCTTATGAGTCAAGTTATTAATTGAGTCAAGTCCTCAGTAGTTAGTTTCCTTTTTCAACTAGTTTCTAATTTCAGTTAGTTTCTAATTTCAGTTTTAGTAGCTCTGTATTAGGAGAATATTTGGTTTCCTTTTGAGGAACCTTCTATTTTGTAATTCCTCCCCATTAACATTATAAATAAAGAAGAAGAGGAGACTCCTAAAGGCCTAGATGATTTTGATAAAAAAATTAATGGTTGTTGCTATTGTCTTCTACATGGAGATTTGTCTTGTGTTTGATCAAGGCTGATGGAATTGGTGTTTGATCCAATTGACTCTCAGCGGTGTGAAGCACAAGAGGTCCTCTTCCTTAACTCATCTTCTTCTTCTCTCAACTACACAAAGTGTTACTGATCTGCTCAAGTTCTTACAGTGGTTCTTTTGATAGAAAGATCCTACAGTTGAGACTTGGTTAGACTCCCTATCCCAGTCTACATTAAGTGGTATCAGAGCAAATTTTCCTGCAATTTTCTAACCATGGCAAGTCACATCACTAATGCTGAGTTGCACAAATTGTATCGTGAGTTAGCTGAGAACCAACGAATCGATGCTAGGCTTGAGAGGTGAAGCCAAGTTTGATAAGTTTATGGAAGAGATGATTGCCTTTATGAGGAGGTCCGACAAGCGTGAAGAAGGATCCTCTACATTACCCCCTCAGCTCAACACTTTACAGATCGAAGACACACCTCAGGGCAGCAATCTGATCCAGTTGTTCCCGGGATGTTACCCGCAATTTTCGGAAGATTATGGCATCAAAGTTGAGGTTCCCGAGTTCGATGGTGAAAAGGGACTGAGGAATTTCTTGACGGCTTACCAAAGTTGAGAGAATTTTTGCATATAAGTCTCTTCAGACGTGAAGAAGTGTGAATTCATCATCACCAAGTTTATTGGGTATGCTGTTCATGGTGGGATGATGTACTACATGCAAGGTTTGTCGAAGACTTGGACCCGTTATCAATTGGGAGGTCATGAAGCAGATCCTGACTGAAAAATTTGTTCCCCTTAATTATGAAAAGGTAATGTTTCATAAATTACTTAACTTGCAACAAGGGAACAAAGATGTGAATTCTTACACCCTCAAATTCCACAAACTGTCTTCAAGGTGTCGGCTTCAGGAAACAGACCAGCAACAGGTGATGCGATATATCAGTGGGTTAAGTCTTGAGATTCGACTTGAGTTGGCTAACACCGATTTCAGTGCTTGATGTGGCGTGCTCATGCCAAGACAATGAAGAGAAGTCCATTTATTGGAAGGTATGCTCAAGACTTCTTGGTTTATAGACCTCCACGCGTATGGAGGAAAAGAAGCCTGAAGCTCGCAAAGTTGAAGAGAAAAGGTCAGAGTTCAACAAGGATAGTGTTGGGGTGAAGAATATCAAATGCCATAGTTGTGGCAAGAAGGGTCACTATTCCAATAAGTGTCCCAACAGGACTCGTTCTGTGAACGTTGCAGAGAAGCAGCCGACAGAGAAGAGTGAAGATGAATCTCATTTATATCCTTATCCGCTCGAGGACGATGATATTGTCGATGAAGAAGATGAGGATGTAGAAGCTCATTCAGCTAGCCTTTCATCCTTTTCGAATAGACTAGTTGATAAGGCTCTTCTCTTCAGATAGAAGGGTACTCTCCTGCACGGCTCCGACCCTATTGATGTTCATGCAATTGTTGATACTGGGGCAAAAGCAAATTTTATATCTACTGAATTTGTTCGAGCACACAACCTTCCACAGAAGCAGCTTTTCAAGAAGATTCACGTGTGAGGTTTTGGACCCACAGCTCGAGAAGAGGCCACTGCAGTTGTTCGAGTAAGTCTACAGTTTGGGCCACTACAGTACCATGTCACCTGCTTGGTCACCTCATTGGCGCACTGCGACATTCTTCTAGGGCGACCTTGGCAGCGACATGCAGGCATTCTCTATGATGGCGCACGGAACACTATAAAGGTGAAGCAAGGAGGTCGTATGTACTTAATGAGGCCACATGCATTATCAGACATGCCACATGCATTATCAGACATGCCACGTCGTCGACTGACTCCTGCTCCGGTGACACATCAACCTACTCTCCCTCCTCTTGGAGTTATACTCCCTTCTGTTTCGAGATATGTGCCACCTCATCGGCGAGCGATTTATAAGGGAATCTTGGGAGCACGACCTAACTCGACGGAGTCGAGTTCTTTTAAGACCAGGAGAGTTGATGCAGATTAATTACCAAAATAGGCTTGTTTTATTAGGAATAAGCCTAGGGTTGGGTTCCATACATGTTAGGCTTTTGATCCCATGTGTTTTGAGTGTAATAGACCACTTTTATGGGTCTAAAAAGGGGGCTCTAAGATTGAGTACAGGATTACTAGTTAGTTTCCATTTTCATTAGTTTCCTTTCTAGTTGGGCTTGATTTGAGTTATATTTGTTTCCTTATGAGTCAAGTTATTAATTGAGTCAAGTCCTCAGTAGTTAGTTTCCTTTTTCAACTAGTTTCTAATTTCAGTTAGTTTCTAATTTCAGTTTTTAGTAGCTATTGTATTAGGAGAATATTTGGTTTCCTTTTTGAGGAACCTTCTATTTTGTAATTCCCTCCCCCATTAACATTATAAATAAAGAAGAAGAGGAGACTCCTAAAGGCCTAGATGATTTTGATAAAAAAATTAATGGTTGTTGCTATTGTCTTCTACATGGAGATTTGTCTTGTGTTTGATCAAGGCTGATGGAATTGGTGTTTGATCCAATTGACTCTCAGCGGTGTGAAGCACAAGAGGTCCTCTTCCTTAACTCATCTTCTTCTTCTCTCAACTACACAAAGTGTTACTGATCTGCTCAAGTTCTTACAGTGGTTCTTTTGATAGAAAGATCCTACAGTTGAGACTTGGTTAGACTCCCTATCCCAGTCTACATTAAGGACCTTGCTTATCGACAATGAAAGAATGAATAAGATATTCAAAGACCGCATCATTTATCAGCTTTGAACTTTACAACACTAAGAAGATTCTTAAAAAATTTAGAACATATTCAAAAGCCGCATAATTATCAGCAGTGAACTTTAAACCACTACGAATATTCTTCAAAAATATAGAACATGCAATAACATCCTTCAAAACCTAATGGATTGAAAGTAGATCATGAGAAATACCAACATTATGGAGATCAAAAACTGCCCCATTGGCCCATTGCCAACCTGTATCAAATCAGGGCTCAATAATACTTCAAGATTCCTAAGTTCCATACTTGATTGGTTGGCAGAGCCCAAATCATAATTCCAATCAGCAACAGAACCAATTAAAGGACAGGTGGCCATGGCTATTAGTTGAGTGCAAAATTGTTTTGTTAATTATGAACAAAATTACATGGTATCCTCCTTAAGTGCAAGATGGGCAGGAGCCAGGCTACATGGTATCCTCCTTAATTGCAGCCTTGGTCATGGCTTGTAATTACATTTATATTGGAAGGAAGATAAACTTACAAGACCATTTGATTTTAAAAGCAGATAAATTTCAAAACTTTATAGAGGAATTACGTTCAAAGAGAACCTTCTGAAGTTATTCCTGTGAAAACAACATTTAGATTCTGAGTGCCATTATTGAGGCAATGTCATCAGAAGAAAAAGAGGGCAGATTCCGAAGTTGTGTTCAAGTAGAGCCGGTGGCTCAGTGGTAGACTCAGCAAATCATCAACCGTGCGAGATCTGACTGAATGTTAACATACACAAACTAACCATTCTGAGACAAATCTGGCCAGAATTTAAAGCAAAAGGTCCAGATTAGAAATTGGTTATTCAGCAGCCAGAAGATTAACGGAAACTCCCAATGTTTTTTAAGGTAATGTGTGATGGATACCACTTTCCCCTGGTCATTTATAAATGCAACCTCAGTTGCATCAGCCGTTCCCTCAACTGAGAAGCAAAAACAATAGGCAAGAGACATCCATAGAGTAAAGGAAGTGGTCTAACTGATGATTTGAGATAATAACAGACTTAGATATAAATTTCATTATGATGGCTGTTTCAGGTTGGTCCCAAAAATGGAAATTTTAAATATTTCCACATTTCGATGAAATTTTCCAGTCATGATAAAAGATATTCAAAAAATATCGTTCCCTAAAATGTTATCTATATACCGTGGTACAGATCTTTTGACACGTAAGTACTTACTTAAGAAGAGGTTTCTTTGAAGGAGTTTTAGTAAATATGAGCTAAAATAGGATCTTTTTCATATTACAGGCAACCGAATGAGGAACCAGGTTTAACCTAAAACTTTTTGTTAAAATATTTAAAGAAAATTATCATTGATTTGAGTTTTTTAATAAAGATTCCAAATGGACTGTTCTTCTGTGTTTCGCTTTCAGGTGTGAAATCCGAAATAGGCCAAAATGGACCCAAAAAAGCTGAAAACCCTGAATTTTTAAGCAAGAAAAATTTTAGTGAAGAGGTTGCTTTATTTTGGTGACCAAAACGAAAAGTTTCAGGTCTTTGAGAAGAAACTAAACGAAGATGATAACTAAGGCAACTAATCTTGCTTCACCAAGCGATATAGACACGGTTGAGTGAAGGGGTCAGGGTGGCTTGATCATCTGGTATAGAGAGGTTGCTAGAACATGAAGATTCCACAGAAGGAACTTGGGCAGACAGGGGACCATCAATATTACCAATTACCTGGCACCTCCAGAGAAGAAAGTTGGTGATTGTGAATGGGAGAACTTGAACTGAAGATTGAGGCAAAGGGAGAGCAGGAATACAGATTTTTCGAGGTAGCATTAAAGTTTTTTAGGGAAGAAAACAAAGAGGTTGCCATGTGAGCAGCTTCAATGCTGCACGCTGTGAGAAATATATCAAAACAATGAATACAATGGATAAATTTCTCACTCATTACACTCTTTGAGAGGAAATGTGTTGTATTAGTAAATTCTCAGTCAATGCTTACAATTGAATAGTTTTGTTAGATATCGAAGCTATCTCAGTTTAATTAACCACCAAAAAAAAAAAAAGGGGACCTTGGTCATGTTTTTCTACAACTCAACAAACCATATCTCAGTCTAAATATTAAAAAGCAATACTAGAAATCACAGTGCAGTTACCTAATCATACATTATAATCCCAGTACTCATCATGAAAATAAGATTAGAAATATTAACTAATACCTCCTCAAAAAGCATTCACTTTGAATTTTTTTTCCCCCTTCAACTTTTCTTCATAATATCTAGAGCTTTAAAAATCACAGTCCCTTCTACCCACACTTCTTCACATCCCTATTCTGAACTTGTTCCAACTTCCAATAGCTTCTCACAAAAACACAAACTCATTGCATAGCCCTAATCCTCTAATCCGCTCAAGATAAGAAATTCAGTTCCTACTATTCAGATAGCCTTTAAATTTCAGGCATTTTCCTTCTAAAATTGACCAAAACAATTTACCTTTCTCTGGGAGGTCCCAATGTCCTATATACTTATCAATTGAAAATTTAAGTTGTAAGAACACAGAGCCAATAATCTCAACTTCTCTAACGGATGTAACACTTTCGCAATTATCCGCAGAGGAAAAAAAAGACGAAATCGAATAAAACCAACACAAGTTGAGCTGTTCGTGACAAAATATTGCCACAAGAAATGTCCATAATCCTCTGAGGAGAAACATTTGGCAGCTGAGTTCAGTTTCAGACGCTTCAATACAAACACAGTAATCACCGAATCAACAAAAGAATCTAAGCACGGCCAAGAAAAAGGAAGAGAATGAAGAAGCAATCCAAAATTCGGAAAAAAATCCAGAGAAATCGTAAATGGAAGAAATAAAATGTACAAATCAAAGAAAGGAATGTTAGTGGAGTAAAGAATAGCAGACCTGAAGAACGTTTTGGGTCAAAATAGTGTAATTGGGGCTGTCATCTCTGCAAGTCCATATCTCCGAGGCTTCTCTGGTCGATCTTCGTCTTCGTAAAAGCTCTTCCATCGATCGGCAGACATCTTTAACACGGACACACACAGAAAGAGGGGGCTAGGAGAGATGTGATTACTCCGTTCAGCTTTGGGTTGCCTACTCTTACTCTACTCTGGTTTTGAAATGTTTGTTTGATCGTGTTGAACGGTATTCTGTGGGAATTGAGAGAGAGAGAGAAGTCTTAAATGAAGAATAATGAAATGTCTATTCGATCCTCATAAATGATTGAATATTTAGCGCCCCCAAAAAAAAAAAAAAGAATGGTTAACAATAATTACGGTGAGCTATGGTGTGCAAAAGCTCATGCTCACTAGGAGGTTTCAAGTTTGAACTTCCTATCATTGCTAAGCTGCTTGATTTCCTAATGGTTAACTCGACTATAATTAATCTTCTAACAGTTAACTCAACCACTTCTAGTTAAACTATGCCGATCAGTGTGATTGGGTTAGCATCTGCTGACCAGTCATGGGCTAATAATCCTCTAGACAACCTTAAATATTTATGGGAGAAGATTCTTTGAGCAATGGTCATAGAGAAACACACTAATGAGATGTGATGGAATGATTTTGTAAATAAGTTGGTAACGATGTCATTTATGTGTGTGTGTGTGTGTGTAGAGAGAGAGAGAGAGAGAGAGAGAGAGGTGTTAGCATGCTATCATGTGGTGGCTCAGAGAACCTTTTCCCATATTTTATAATAGTTTCATATATTTTTCTAAAGAAAAAAAAAATCTCTTTCTACAATGATGAAAGTTGGACAATGCGGAAAGGATCATCCTACCAGTAGAGTGGATCATTCACAAATAATTAATGAGACGATTTCGATCATTATCTGAAACTCTACAAGTGCAGAGCCTCCATGTGATCTTAGCTCTTTCACAATAGAATGCTTCTCACATGTACAACTTTATGTTTCCTTTGATTCAGGCTCTTCTACGCTTGTCAATGTTGTCATAAAACACTAACCACTACACTCAATCACTCAAAGAGAGTTCTACCAAAAAAAAAAATCACTCAGAGAGAGAGAGAGAGAACGATTTTTCTTGTCTCACTCTCCTTGTTTTAATTAGTCGATATCTTATATCCTTTACAATCGAAAGTCCCTATTAGTTAAAGTTTTAGAAACCTTCAGCTAAGTCAATGAATTTTCCATTTAGAGCCAACAACTAAATCAAAACAAATCTTATCAAAATAAATAAAAATAAATAAATCAGAACATTAAGCTAGGGGTGTCAAGCGATCAGGCCAAGCCGGTCTCGGTTAGGCCTAGTCGGGCTCGACCAATTTCTAGGGCTGCACCGTGAATGCCCATTTAGCTAAACGGGCTTAGCTAGCACGGGCATGGTACGATTAATAATCGGGTCAATTGGTCTCAGGCTTTAATCAAACTACCATAAACGAGTCTTAATCAGGCCTTAACCGGGTTATAGACCTATTTAACTTTAAGTAGACTTTAAACGGGTCCTCTT
Source organism: Macadamia tetraphylla (assembly GCA_022985045.1). Classification (NCBI taxonomy): domain Eukaryota; kingdom Viridiplantae; phylum Streptophyta; class Magnoliopsida; order Proteales; family Proteaceae; genus Macadamia; species Macadamia tetraphylla. The sequence goes on from CM040967.1 coordinate 32,580,940, forward strand.
TAAAATTGGTATTTTAAATGTGCTTGAAGATAAATACTAATAAAATGAGGCAAATATGGGCATAACAAAGAAAAATATTCATAGTTATTAAGGCAAAGACGGGCAAAATAACTAAATTACTAAGGTACTCGATCTTTAACCCACAAAACTTATTAAATCAATTAATCTATCTATATAACCCAAGTTTAGTAAGTTCAAATTGATTAAACTATGCATAAAAAATAGGGTAATTTACAACGCCACGCCTGGAGGATGCCAATATTAGAGGGACACCCCTTATCTTTCACCAAATTAAACTTGGACCTCCTGCCATCAGTCTCTATTAAATGAAGAGTTAAAATGACCGTCATACATTCCCTATTCACTAAAGCTTATGTTTTAACCCAAGATTCATTCATGGTGTTTTCGCCTACTCCTCTACAACGACCGGCTGCAAAGATTCCTTCACCTTAGTTCTGATTCCGATCATCTCTAAGGATATTGCTATGATAAAAGCTTCAGACTGAACGGGGAATGGGACGATTGGTGGTACAGAGCTCGGTCGATTAGTCATCTTGTCATCAATTGGGCTACAAGATAAAAAACAGAATAATGTGATCAAATTACAAACCTTTAAACTGACAATAACCTCTGATCTATTCATTCTTCCAATGGAGGTTTTGGTTATATCTTAAACTGTTGCAATAGATTTAAGGGGAGAAAGAGCCCCTATAAAGCATGCAAGTGAAAGCCAAATCTTTGGTCAGTTGGTGGGTTTCACAAGCATATGATTTTCTAAATAAAAATGTTCTTGATCTGCATATGGGAGAGGGTATTGCATCCTTCCATTATTTTTGTTGCATCAAAGTGATAAGATCAAGTCTATGCCAAATGTCTCTAAAATGCCCCATGGAATCTTGAACTGTGAATCTTCTTTTGTGTGTTGTGCAGTCAAAGAAAAGAGGGCTCTCCTCCTGAAAAGCTGCCACTTGATCTACGGTTTCTTCCTCAGTGGCTTTCGCCTTCTCACCCTCCTCAGTAGCAGTAGGAGTAGCAGCTTCTTCTTTGACGACAGCTGCCTTGAAAAGCACCTCTGCCGCCGGTGGTGGTGGTGTGTCTCTCTCCATTGCTGTTTTCTCATTCTCAGCCGCAACTACTACTTCCTTTGCTTTCGTCTGGGTGTTCTTCTGCCATGATTAAAGATGAAGATAGAGAGATGGGTTTCTTCGCTTCTTCGATGAGATCGAAATTTAATTGGAGAGAGGGAGAATTTGGGTTCAGGGCTTGAGGAGTTAAGGGTGGAGAGGGTTTTAGTGGAGAGGCTTTGCTTCTGTGTTGTATATAGGGTCAGAGGAAGAAGAGAACCAGTCCGTCAAGTTGGACAGCTAAATTAGTTGTGATGTTGTGATAGTTGTATCGGATTCCATTGTGGTTGCAGTTCTTGGGAACACAGAGAAGGCAGGGGTTCCCTTCCAACAAGGGCTTATAAGGTCGCACTATGTCGAGAGAAACTTTTATTGAGGCATCCCAGAAGATTAGGGACATGGAGATTGCCGATCCATATGTGTGTCCCAACATTCTTCTTTTGATTCCGGCAATGGCGAAGACCGTGAAAGGGAGGGTGGCGAGGGGTTTCACCTGCAGAGAAGAAACGCAGTGGGTTATTACATGGCTATTTTAGGTACTTCACATTTAGTAAAGGCATTTTGGTATTTAAAATAAAATATAGTAGCTGACATCAACATATAAGGTATATTCCTTAATGTGACTGAGGCCCAGAGGTGCGAGTCTAATTTGATGAAAGAAGGGGTGTCTCTCCTCTAATATTGGCATTCTCCAAGGGGTTGCGTTGTAAATTATCCTAAAAAATATAAATGTTCATATAACAATTACCACCATCTCAATTGTATTTATCACATAGCCTTAGTAATAAATAAAAATAGTATTAAAAAAATTAAAAAAATACAAGTAGTATTAAAAGGGGTTGGACTAGGTCGGGCTTAAAGGAGTCGGTTCAAATTAGGCTTGTAAATGTGTCGGGCCGATCTGGCACCCGTTGGGTTAGGTGGCTGCACCATGTATTACTTATTCATCGACACATTTCTTAATCGGGCCGATCTAGGTCGGGCCATAAATGTGTCAGCTTGACGGCCTACCGGTGTGGACTTGGAATTGACACCCCTACATTAAGCCATCACAATTGTAACATGATTACTTGTTTTCACCATGAAGATGCCAGCTAGCTCAAGTAGTAAGGACCAAGGATGGTGGAATGTTGTCACCCGGTGTTAGGATCGACTCTTTCCTTCACTTCTGGCAGTGGGAATTTCCATTCACCGTGGCAAAGCTCGATCTAATTTTTTTTTTATTCAAAAGAATGTGGGGAGCTTCTAATTAGCCCTCACATTTAGATTGGGTTCACAGTGGCCTTGATATATCGCTGCACTCAATATCATCAATTCTGGGTAGTTTGCTTGATTTGGGCCTTACCCAAATTGCCAAGTACAACTTGTGGAGTTCTCAATTGAAAGTAATTGGACTTCTAGGGAGAGGGGGAAATTTGACATCCTCATTACTGTTAGTGTGCTGATCAGTAAATATTCTAGTTAAACTACATCAGTAAAAGAAAAAGAAAAGGTAGACATAAAGGAACAAGGACCAAAAGCTCCAAAATCTCCAAAATCTTATGGCATGTGAATGTATAAGAATGTCCAACATTTAACAATATCAAAATAAGAGGAGAGGGATTTCCATCCCCCGTCACGGCATCATCCCTCAGCTTGTCTTAATTTTTAGTCTATTGATTCTCTTTGTGCATGTGACACTTGTATATTTTTAAAATTCAATGGCTGTGAAAGTTTGAGAGACCAGATTAGGTTCACTATGAGAATATACGAGAACGACCTTGATCCGTGGATTTAGAATCAATTATCTTTCTTTTCATTTAATAGATTATAAATTCACGGACTAGAGACATGTTTTCGTACGTGAACCTAATCGGTTCACAAAGTTTGAAGCATTTAAGGGATTAAAATAGATTTGAATTTCAAAAACTTCTATAGTCATCGGATTTTGAAAATATAGACATCACGTGTAGAAAAAAAATTGAACAAGAATTGATAGATCAAGAATTGAATACGAGCCAAATCCATCACAGTATGTATTGATATGGAAAAGAGTATCTCACGAATCATATAAAAGGGACCCATGTGATCATGAAAGAGAGAATGCTAAAATGTATTGAAGAGGTACATAGACCATAACAGAGAGCATGAATTACAAGCAGTGTATACATTATCTTTCCTATCGATTAAAAAAAAAAAAGTGTACATCATCTTACCCTAAAGTTTTGAAAAAAACATATCAGCTTCGTTATCTTTGCTCCAAAAACGGTGATTGACATGTTGATCCATCGTAGCCACTCGATCCTGGCCCTCGGGATGGGGTTTCCCTTGTTGAGCTAGGTGATACCCTACTTTCCTTGTCTCCCATGAAACGAATCTACCATTAGGAAAGAGAGAAAAAACAGAAGCAAAAGTAAATAAAGTAAACCGACCAGACAAAAGATACTTTCCCTTACTCGTTACAGCTATGCTAATCATTTTCACACGGTATTAGTATATGTTTCCACATACCATGTTGAACTTTTATTCAGTCTCTCCACTCTTCTCACTTCATCATAGAGGGGGAAACCCATCTCCACCTCCTCCTCCTCCTCCTCCTCTACATCTCCAGATCAAAGCTCTAAGTCTGCAACAATGGGGAGAGCTGTAGGTGCTCTCATTTGTCTTCTGATCGTTGTTATGGACATTGCAGCAGGAATACTAGGCATCCAAGCAGAATCCGCACAGGACAAGGTAAGTAAAACGACAAGTTACCTATAGCTTCTCTTATCAGTTACCAGGAGCACCATTTTCTTGGTCCTCTTTTTTCTTTATTTTTATTTTTATTTTTATCTGGAACAGGTGAAGGATTTAAGGTTTTTGATTTTTGAGTGTAAAGAACCAAGTCATGAGGCGTTCTTGCTAGGATTGGCTGCAGCAGCAATTCTGGCTCTGGCGCATGTAATTGCAAACTTGCTGGGTGGTTGCATCTGTGTGTTTTCCAAAGACGAGTTGGAGAGATCTTCTGCCAACAGGCAATTAGCCGTGGCTTGTCTCTTCGTCTCATGGTATGTCTCTTTCTTCTCTCTCTCTCTCTCTCTCTCTCTCTCTCTCAACTGAATGATAGTGTTTGGGGATATGAGAACTTTTGACTTTTTTGTCATAGGCAACATCTAATTCTACTCCATACCCCACGCCACCCCACCCCCACTCCCACTCCCACTCCCACTCCCAAGAAAGAGAGAATTAGGCTAGGCTTGAGCAATATCAGAAGGGTGTTTTGACAAACATGTTAAAACTTTATTAGGGTATTTGAACCCTTTAGGATATGGTGTGGTGAACTTTTTCCTGCACGGTGAAGGAAACTTTTATTCAAAATTTGAAAAAAGGTTCTCATGCTGTCATTATGCGATTTCAATCAGTCTTGTCTTTGATCATGTGGGTTCCTATAAACGAAACTAATTCTCACGTTTAGATTGATGCGGTGTGAGGAGAATGGAACCTATCCTCTAAATTTTCTATGTTGAAGGTAGGATCCACAGAAATAGGGTAATGGACTAAAAAGGTTGCACATGGTGAGTTGTGGCCTTTTGGGACATCATATTACATAATTTAGCATTAAACTTTGTGGGTTAACCCATAATTCAACGAACATAGCTTGAGTCAACTCAGTGTTCTACTACTTAGCTAATTGTAATGAGTTGAAACCACTAGGTATGACCATAGTTAACAAATTCGAATTCGGGAATTATTTGGAATAATTCGATTGATTAATTTAAGGGTTCGGTCAAAAAAGCGGTAAAAAAAGCTTATTGGGTTTTTTTTTTTAAATACTGTTTAAGTGGACCAAATAATTCGGTTTAATCCAGTTCGGTCCGAATTATTCGCGTTTTATATTCACTTTTGAAAAAATCGCCAATTTTACCGAATTTTATTTTTAATTCGGATTCGTCAGAATTTTTGATTAAATTCGGAAAAATTCGGTTCAGCCAAATAATTGAATTATTTGGCCGAATTGATAACTAGGGGTATGACTAAGACAAGGCAATGCCTTTTACTCTCTCTCTCTCTCTCTCTTATATATATATATATATATATATATAATAGGAAAGAAAACAAATACAACATACAAAGCCAAATTGACTAAACAAGGGTGAAAACCCTACCAAAGCCCTGAAGAGACGGGTCTCAGAAATGGTACAACAAGCAACTCAATCTTTAGGATCCTTAATTTTATCTATCAATAGTTACTTATCAATTCGATGCATTTCAAAGATGTATACACTAATCAAAGATAGATATTAGAAGTGAAAGGATATAGATGACATGGGCTGGAGTGTTGGATTGGCTTAGAAAAAGATATATGGCCATTTATGAGGTAAAATTAGACCACTAAACAGTATTTTTCAAATTAAACAATTAGGTAACTAATGCTCCCAAGTAGTTTGGATAAGGCTTAGGAGACTGAATTTTGCCTATAATGGTCCGTTGATTAGAACGATCCCATATTAATTGGGGGTTGATGTCACATTGATTTTTAAAGTAAATTGATGTAGATTGATATGGTCTTGGGTTCCTTCACCTTCTAAGCTAGTTTATGGGTTGAATTCTTCCAAGTTTGTATCAAACACTTTATTCAGTGTCTATTTGGAAAAAAAAAATGGTGTCTATGAATATTGCCACCATTGTCATGGACATTCAACTCCTCAAGACTTTTTTCTATTCAAGCTCTAATATTCATGTATAAATTGGCCCATGCTATGTCTATTTGGGTAATTCCTTACAAGGTCTTTGGGAGTATTCTATGAGAGAGAGAGAGAGAGAGAGAGAGAGAGAGAGAGAGATGATCTGCTGCTCCTATGATCACCTGGTCGTATGAGTGAACATCCAATACTTATCTTTTGCTTTATACCCTTCTAAGTGTGATTTTCAACTCACATTGGAATTTGATGAATCCGTCTAGTCGATTCAACTTGGTCTGGTTCCAAGTTTTGAAACCTTGCTCCTAAATTAACTAATTGTATTTGGCTTTTGTTGATCAGGATAATGGTAGTCGTTGGATGCGGGTTGCTGATCATAGGGGCATTAGCAAACGATAAATCGAGGGGTTCTTGTGGGTTTTCACATCATCATTTTCTCTCCATCGGAGGTATAGTGTGTTTCGTTCATGGACTATTTTGTGTCGCTTATTACGTTTCTGCCAACGCCACCACGGGAGAAGAAGACAAGTGGAACCGCAGAAGCAGAGGTGGTGCTTAGATGAGATCTTTATAATTTGAATGTAAAATAGTAAACTTGACTTTGGAAAAAAAAAAAAAAAAAAGAAATTTTATTTTCCTTCCACTAATTAATAATTACATAATATTAATTGGACTAGGCTCCAACTCCAAGCCTCCAACTGAGCATGTGGGCCCTTGCTACCACATCAATGATCGGATGATTGGAATATTTCTTGAATCCTTTTAAAGTCAATGAAATCAAGGAAGGAGATCAAAGAACAGTCAGACAATTGGATCTTTAGTTCACTGCGGCCGAAATGCGGATGCCGTCACCGTGCTGAAAGATGCACGATGAAGCATGGATTTAGGTATATAACGATACTGATACTGATTCGGATCGGATAAGTATGTATCAGTCACTCCTCTGCTTAAAAAAAGTATATATTTTTACTTTTTTACACCTGAAACGATATGGGTAGTCAAGTCGAATGGATCATTATCAATATTGATTTCAATCGATACTAATACAAGGCGATGGATATGATAAATACGATACCGATACTTGAAATAATAACATACTTGGGAAGTTCCGAGGTCATCGTTAAGTTGAGAAATGATAGATGCCCAATAAAATAGGTCGGACCCATGGTTCAGGCAATCAAGAGACTCATTCGATAGGTTACGCCCTGCAGCTGTAGAAGATAAGCATGGACCATGGCTGCAGGACCACCCATTGATATCCATGCATTAGCCAAGTACTCCTCCAACCCTGGTGTGTAGCCCTTATAAAACCATCTTGCTTCGACCAAGTATGCTCTGCAAAGTCTTGCCCACTACAAAATATAAATGCAAATTCATTAAAGTCATTTGCTTTTACGTGAAAAGAAGGAAACAAAAATGTGATTCAAATAAGCTTGTCTCGGGTGCACCTCTCGGAGAGAGAGATCCCTTTGTTGATAAATGGCGGAGAGGCCAATAGCTCTGGCTATTGAGCCTTCTACTACTGTGGAGCAAAGGAGGCGGATAGGGAGAGAAGGTGGAGAGAAGAGTTCTTCTGTTTCCACAACCCAAGGTGGAGGATCTCATGCTGCTGTTCCCAAAGGCGTGCCTTGGGTATCTTGTTTCTCGTCATCACCAGTGCAAAAGGGAGAGGGTTAGAATCTGAAATTCATTGCACATGCTGTTGTTAATGGGAACACTGTTGCTCACTGTCCAGCGGATATTGTAAAAGAAGAAATGGAGAAATGGAAGGGTGCGTTGATTGGCCACTTCATTGGTCAATGACCATCTTTTCAATTTATAAGAGATAGCTCATTGTTTCAATGGAAAATTTCAGGTCACGTTGATGTAAACGTGCTAGATAGTGGTTTGTTCGTTTCCAGATTTAACGTTGAGGAGGATCGACTAAAAGTTCTTGAGGGAGGACTTTGGTTTGTCTAGAAAAAGCCTTTCATTATCTGGCCTTGGAGTCCATGCGCTTCTCTTGATAAGATTAATCTTTGTTCTATTCCCCTTTGGATAAGTTTACCAAATCTCCCATTTCATTATTGGAGTTCTGAATCATTGAGTAGAATTAGGAGTGTGATAGGGAAGCCCCTTGTTACAGATAAGAGAACGATGACAAAGGAGAGGCTGTCATTTGCATGCTTATGTGTGGAGGTAAACGCCGGAGATGAGTTGCCGAGTTCAGTATCTGTGTATGATGATGAGGGGATTGTCTTCATGCAACATGTCCTTTATGATTGGAGACCTTCTAGTTGTAGCAATTGTAAGATCTTTGGTCACTCTTCTAGTCAGTGTGCAAGCCTTGGAGGTGAAATTAATGGTGATTTGGAAACTCATAAGACCAAAAAGGCACAGAGAGAATGGAGACCGAAGCAATCTGATCCGGTGGATTCGGTGGCTGGGGATGATACTCAGGCCATCGCAGATGGTGGAATTGGTCAAATTGTTCTCTACAATCCTGGTCCAACCAATCTGAATGCAACCCAACAAGGCAACAATCATTCAAATTTCAAAAACAACAATGCTGGGGCGATGAAGGAAAATTCATTTGCTGCATTGGTAGATTTGATTGATGAGGACGAGGAATCAAATATTGATGAGATTTCGATTAATGTGGAAAGTAATGAGATTGTCTTGGTTAGCATGGAAGGTCTGAATTGGGAGGTGCAATGGAAGATTCTTATGTAAATATCCTTTCCGTTATGGGTGAAGATTCACTTCCTTATTCTAAGGAAGTGCCATCTCAAGGAGTGTAATTTGGGGTCAAACGAGCTCTTTGTAGGCAACCAAAGATTGGAGATAAGATCAGAGGAGGTAGTCATGGACAAGTTAAAATCTGTTCCTACTTCTTCTCTTTCAGCACAAAAGGATGAGGTGGCACTTGCTCTTCCTTTGGTAAGAAATCACATGGTGATTAAGGAGGTTGAAACTTCCTTTAAGGGGGCAGTTTTCAAGGAGATTGAAAAAGACAAAGATTATGAAGAAGGTTCGAGTGATAAAAAAGATACTGAGGGATCGGGAGAGGAGGGGAATAAAATTTCTTCACCATCTCGAAGCTCAGAGAGGTTTGAATCTTTGGCCAAAATATATGAGAGGCGTTATAAGCAGATTGAGAGAAGTGGTGAAGTCCAAGTTCATGACACGGGGAGTTGGTGCTTGGTCTGTAGTTTGTGGTCGTTGCAGAAATCGTGGGGGCAGGGGAGTCAATATCAGAGGTGGTCAGGTGGCTTTTCTAGCTTCATCTAAGACATGAATAACTCAAAAGAGCCGATGGTGGAGGCTTCTACTTCTGCTCGAATTCTTCAAGAGGTGGCAGTGATAGATGCTTTGGCGGTTGTTGTGGAAAATAAAGTGATAGATTCTCAAAATTTCTCTAAGTATGTTCATACAGATGGTTAGACTTGAAAGTCTGGTAGGATTGCATTTTAATAGAAATGATCAATGTTTGTTGCCTTGAAAGCTTGCTCTTCTTCGAAAGTGCAGCTATTTGGAAGGCCTAGATTTCTTTTTTCTAAGTGTTGTGTTCGTGTCTTATTGCCAGTGAGCTCTCTTTGCTGATGGTAATGCCTTAGGTGGAGTCAAATTATTGCTTTTTTGATTTTCTTGTAATTATTTTTCTTTCTTTTTAATACAATTGACCCTTTAGCAAAAAAAAGAGAGGAAACAAAAATGTGTCTTTTGTAAATTAGGAATTTTCATTGTTTATTTTACTATAAAAAAAATGAGAAAATTACACTCCCCTCCCCTGTATGTTTCAGGTATTTCACTCAGACCCCCTACGAAGTTTGTAATTACAAAAATACCCTGTGGTATTAACACTGTTAGAAGCAGATTTTAAATGATTTTTTTACCCCCTTCCCCTTTCTTTAAATATCACTCCCTCCAACCTCATTAAGTTGGATTTCTTGGAGCCATTGGAGGAGAATCAGCCTAGTGATCACCTGAGCTGATCGAGGGTTTCATGTCTGACTTCGAGCACCTGAGCCGATTGAGGGAGAGGGCTTAGGTGCTAATATTGTGAAGCTAAGACCACTGATTCCCCCCTTTATTCTTTCACTGCTGCTTTAATTTCTTGGCCAGAGATGCAAGGCTCACCAACAAGACCACCGATTGAGTGGAGGGACATTTGTTTTGTTGAGATTTAATACCTATCCCCCTCAAAGCCAATAGGGGCACCATAGCTGTAAAAGTAAAACCTTCATCTAGTTATGATTCTTCTTCCTCTTCTTATAATGAACTCTGGTTTTCTGAACTCATAGAGAGCATGCCAGCCCCTCCACTCAATATGAGCCCTGGCCCCAACTAAGGCTTTATTGGCTGCCACTGCTGGCTTATTGCACTAAGGGTACAATTCACCCAAAAAACAAACTTAAGGGTGCCATATTGTAACCGAGACCTACTATTGATATCAATTTGGGGATAGTTTACCATAGGATTTGGTAGTTATACTTTGTTAATAAATTTGATGGCATTTGCCATTTACTTTAGATTTCTATAATTGCCAATGCAACCAATGGATCGTGATCATCTTTGGGGGTATTAACACTGTTGCCATGTCCATATTATTGACCTATTTTTAAATCTACCGTAAGCACTTTTTCTGTGATTATTAAGCCCTCTATATTAACAGTACTTGACAGTCATACCTATGAGTTGGAAACTGAAACCTCTTTAAGGGATGCATTGATTCCATCACATATAAGGGAAACTTACAAGTGAAACCTCTTCTTACTTGCTATTTCTTCTATCTTTCTTACTTGATATTCTCTTTCCTTTTCTTCTATCTTTTTTTTTTTTTACAGGTAAATGTCTACCTCAAGTAATTGCAGCACACTTGGAGGTTTCAAGTACAGATCCATAAAATGTAGGTGTAATTCAAAAACTGTGATCAGGATCTTAGAGACAGCTAACAACCCAAACAGACTCTTTTATAACTGTCCAAATTACAATGGATGCAACTAGTTTGCATGGTATGAACCTATGAATATTATAACTTCCAATCCGTTACCCAATCCCACCATTGATATGCAAGTGTTGGAAGAGGATGTGATGCGTTGTGAGAGGAGGTGCATGGGCTCAGAGATGTGTTACATGGGTTGCAATGAGAGATGCAAGTGTGAAGATAAGGGTGGATGATATAGTGAACTTTGTTGGATCAATGAAATTTTGTGTTAGTTTTCTTCCTAGGTGTTTTTGTAGCCATATTTATTAGCTAAAAAATCTAAAAGTTGGATGTTATTAAGCAAGGAACTATGTTGTGTACTGAATTATATTGTTTAATAAAAATCTTGATAGCATTTTGCATGATTTTGACATGATTTTGGCAGAATTTTGGCATGATTTTCATCACTTAACCTATATAATCCAGAAATATGACTTATAAATTGAGACAATACTAATCACCCCACACATCCATAAACATTCCACACATCCATAAATGTTTCACAACATAATCAACATTCACCAAAAATTCAAACAATTTTCATATACTCCATAATAACATCAAACCCAAAAGAGTAGTCCTAGTACTGTCTTAAATATTAAATCCATCAATCAATAAAAAGTTTTCATTAACATTACAAACATTCACTATTGACCATCTAATCTAATTAAATCTTCATTGCATTCTATGTCTCTATTGCATTCCACTCCTCCTAGCACTGCCTTCTTCCTCTGTTCCATTGCTTTCCTTTTGGCTTCCTTAGCTTGCAGTTGTGCATTAACCTTGGATTGCATGCTCAACTCTGTGGTCATTGTAGAAGCTTGTGATCTGGTCATTCTTTGAGAATTGCTTGTATCAGACTGACTTCCAGATTGCTCATTTCTCTACATAAACATGAGTTTGCTTTCTTGAAAATGGGTAAGATCACTAAAATTTCAGAATACTTAAAACTTGAAAATTGAAAACTTGGGATGATTTTGCTTTCTCTTTCACTGAAGGTCCTGTACATCTTCTCTTGTTGTGGCCTTCTTGGTTGCATCTGCTACACTTGGCAGCTCTTGATCTTTTTTTCCACTGGCCAGTGGGACTTCAATTCCCTTCTTCCTAAGAGTATGTGGTCTTCCTGTAAGTCTTTTGATTGGTGGAGGTTATACAATACCAATTATGTGTTCTGCACTTATTTCTTGAAGTCCAATTAATGGATGGATAATAACCCTCATAAGTTGTCAACTATGTTTTTATGCTATAGTACTCATGACAGTAATCCTCCAAGCTTTCTCTTTTACTAACAATGTATGCTGTTGCATGCTTATAGGGTAATCAACACCTTCCCATTCCTACAACAATAAATTTGATTTTTCAAATCGACCACATGCCTTCCTTCAGTATCAGTGACCTCAAACTCATATATCCCAGCAGCTTAGACCACACATCCTCTTGATTGTGTTTGGATCAAATCTAACATTTTCTTTATTCTTGGGGTGACACTCCCATTATATGTGCAACCCTCCTGATATATCCCAGCCTTTCACAAAACCATCAATGCATGCCTTGAAAGTAATGAACAAATCTTTTGAAGCTAGGAGGGTCTGACACTATCACTCTTTGATGAAATTGCAGCTTGAATAGGCTTCCATGATTTCTTTGTAGCAGCATTTCTCCATAATTAGGTAGCTTTGCGAATGACTTATAATGACTACCTTCATTGAAGTTAGCTGCATGCTTCTTGGCCCTATACACTGTCATATAAGGGATCTCAACTTGAAAATTTTCCTTGAAATATGCACGAATTGCATCCACATCCATATCTGGGTTTGCCTTTAATTGAGAAGCAAGGTGTCGGGCTATCCAAGTAAAAGTAATATCTTTGTTTCGATTTCTCCTTGCACAAGAATGTTCATTGCATAAAGACTTAATCTGATATGTTACTTCTTCATTTGTTTTAGGTGAAGCGTGGATCCTCCATGTACATCCCTGTGTTGCACACACAAAACAATCACTCTTGACTTCTCATTCTTGATTCTCAATAGTTCAAAACATTTCTTGAATAGCATAGTCTTTAAGAACAACCCTGAAATGATTCACATCATCAAATGACATCCCTTTCCCTAGTTTCACATCCCCATGTGAAGCATCCCCATCCTTAGAGAATAGTGCATAGTAGTCATCATCACAATAGTCAAATAAATGCTTCATTGTTATCTTGGTCTACAACTCCTGTACCATCCATTCCATCAACTTGACCATCAACTTAACCATCAACCCCATCACTTTACTCCTCTTTATCATTCTTCTCACTCTAATCGTCAGATAGAGAATTCCAATCAACATCACTTGCACTTGAAACATTGAGTATGACTTCATCGGTACTCTTACTAACTGTCTTACTAACATCATTCACATCATCCCCAACATCATCATTAGAAACAATACTATGTATGACTATGCCAATACTCTTACCAATTGTCATATTGCCATCATTCACATCGTTCCTATCATTCACATCATTCCCATCAACAATACTATTAGTTGCATCAATACTAACTGAATCAGTCATGTTGCTCCTACTGTTATGTCCACCACTGGTTGAAGCCCTATAGGTACCACCACCCCTTCTTACTTGGTGCTTTATCCTATGGCCACTGGATATTTGAATTTTCTACAACACCTCCAAAACCACATTGACTTTGTAGTACATCAGTTCCATTGCCATGCTGATTTTTCATCACATCATCATCAAAGCCACATTGACTTTGATGGACACACCTATCAATAGTCTCCCATTTGACTAGTCCACTAGGGAAACCATTTACCATGTATAGGTTGCTTGGATTCTTATCCTAGTGAAGACCGTATACATACAAATTTATGCAGTTAGCATTCTGATGCAATCCAAACATATCCAATACATTTGCATCCTCATTCACTTCCATCTGCTGGTTGGAAGGAAGTATGCACTTCACTTTAAATGTGACGGTATGTCCTACTGGTACATGTCTGATAATTGTGTTATAAATATTGATCACCATGTCCCGATAACAGTACTCATCCGGATCAACTAGGGTAGGTGCAGACGTATTCAAGTTGTAATGATAATATATGACAACTCTAATTTTCATTGAATGATGAATGATTTTGATGAAAAAAACACAAGATGTTACATAAACACAAATGTTCCAAAGGATTCAAGAATATCAATATATGAATCCCTGACTAGTTCAAACAATAGCCATGCAAAAACACATAGCTATCCAAAGCATTTAATTGTTCTAACTAACTCAACATGCTTCCCACTAAACAGAAAATTCTAAGCTTCATCCAATTTAATATAACTCATAAAAGAGAATTCCATATAGCTGGTTGCCTGGTCATACTACCATTCCATAACTGGTAAGAAAACAGTTATGCAGGACAATATGGGTTTCACTCAATTTTGAAAAAAATTTCAAAACCTATGAATGTTATAGAATTGGCTATGTAAATGCAATCCATTGATACAAGATCCATATGTAAATGCTTAATCCATTGAGAAAGGTACAAAATTCATATGTAAATACAATCCATTGGTACTGCCAGATCAAATACAAATATGTAAATGCATTCCTTGAAGGAGTAGTAATGAAAAAAATGGCTCTATGAAAAACAAAAACCCTATTGCTTACAAACTAATTAAACAAAGCAACCTTAAGGCTTGAAGAAATCCCAGCTCACCTATCAAAATCAGTGTGGTGGGAGACCCCATACTTTCCAGATATGAGTCAGCTTATGCTAAACTCTCCAAAATGTGAATTTGGCTCTTGATGGTAGTAATTAGATGAGGATACTAGATTAACAATAAAGAGACTTGAGATTTGCAATTCTTATAGTTCACATGCACATAAAGGCCTTGATTTTCTTTGTTTTTTTTTTGCTTGAATGCTTTTTCGTAATAAAGTTTTAACACTTGAAGTTCTACAGTCAAGAGGGTTTAAGTTGGCTACCAGGGATTCTTTATGCCTAGCACACTACATTATGCAACACTTATACCATGAACACCACCCACTCCACCCCACCCCCCAGGCAAAAGAAGAAGAAACTCTACATTAGGCAGTGGTGACATATTTTTAAATATGAATCAGGGAAATGTGAACTACGTTTCATGTCTTTTGACCCCATATTCGTATTGACTCCCATGTCTGAGTCTATACAACCATTCCAAAGCATAAGGGTTATGAATTTCTTGGTATTTTAGAAAACAATTGCATTGAAAAATTTCTGCTATACTTAGTTCATACAACCATTTCAAGGATTTAATACTAATTTCAAGGATTTAATACTAAGTCCATACAACCATTCCAAAGCATAAGAGTTATGAATTTCTTGAGATTTTAGAAAACAATTGCATTGAAAAATGCTGCCACACTAAGTCCATATAACCATTTCAAGGATTTAATACTAAGTCCATACAACCATTTCAAGGATTTAATTTGGTGAAAATCCAGTAATACCTGACTTATGCAACTGAGAGTCGATCTTTTCTGCTTTGTACCTTGCAACTGATTCTTTAAAGCTTCTATGTCCTATTATAGAGATTAATATTAGGATTAGATAAATTCAACAAGGGAGGCTGTAATAAGAGGAAATAGAAATTTAATGGAAGTTGACTCTCCCAAAGCCCTAACGCTCTCTACGATTTAATCTAACCTTAGACTTCGATCTTCAACGATGAACAAACTTCGATCTTCAACGAGATGAATAAGCTTCGATTGCCAAAATCATCAATTTCAGAGTTTAGAACCATCGATTTCGAAAGTTGGAATGAAGAGTAGAGGTTTAGAGTATAAACCCTCCATCATCTTCTCAAGGAAGAAGACGATAATAAGGTTGAGGGAAAATTCATCATCTCCAATAGAGTAAGGGTATTTTGGGGTTTACTCACGGTCAGGGTACAATTGATATAATCTATAACTTAGAAGGGAAGAATTTGTAATTTCAATCTTCTCAGGGGAGGGTTGTGTAATACCTGAAACATACAGGGGAGGGGAGTTTAGTTTCCTAAAAAAAAAAAAAAAAAAAAAATTTACATGAAGGGAAATATATATATTTTTTGAATAAAAAATATATTAAACAAGAAAGAAAAAGAAATATTCTCAAGAGCGAACAAGACTATCCAAGGGCAAAGACCTTAACAAAGCAACATAATCACAAATAGAGAGGAACATAGAGGGAGGAGGCGGGAGGGAGGGGACGAGGGGAAGAAGGACAAAACAACCAACAACAATGGGAGATACACCAAAATAGGGACCCGCATCAGAAACAACCATCAAAGGTTGAAAGTGAATCATATTTCATGTATATGATATCTATCTGTATGGAATATATGACAAAGGTGGTGTGTTGGAGTATTTCTATTGATCGGTCATTTCATATAGGCCCGAGATGGACATCCAATTGTTTGATTTGAATTATTCGGAGGATACCTTATATATCAAGAAGATGTACAATCAAACCTATTTCTCTCTTCAATAGAATCCCAAAGAAGTGAATATGGTACCCAAATAACGAGAGATATGTAAAAAGTAGGTCCAATTACGCCTATTTCTAATTCTAAATGGAATGGAATGACGTAGAGATCAAAAGCTGATAATACAAAAATCAAGGGATTTTAAAATAAAACAAGCAAAGCACGAATTGAATTCCCTTGAACTAAAAGATTCTTTATTATTAAAAAAGACCGAATGTGGAAAGGCATAGATGTATGTTAAGTAGGTTGTTCTTTCTGCTCACGGCATTGCTGAAGGTGGAAGGATAATTTGGTAAGTATGATTTATGTATATTTTTGTATTGTACAATTTCATAGATGACTTTTAATGTACATTGTTCCTTTATTTCATAATCAATATATAATTGCTGGCCTTTAGCCAATAAATTGTAAAAAATAATTTACCTCTTTCTTTATGTAGGGTTAGATGTCCTTGATCCCTTTGTGCATCATAAAAAATTTCATTACCAAACCGAGCAGGGCAAAGTAGTATGATTTCATGTAGCCGGGAAGGTTCTTTAATGCTTTGACATCCCACCTGACAAAATAAAAGATCTCAAAATCTTTCAAGTCCAACATAAGATAATCAATTAGAAGATGTACCCAGTCTATTTAGATCTTACCTATTGACTACATTTGTGAAGAGTTCAAGTTCATCTAGGGATCCATATACATCAGAAATGTCATTTATTATTGTTGGTACGGAGATTAATTTGGTAATTCCTTTCCTATATCTGGAGAATTAGGGCTCATAGATAATCCCAATCACTCTAAGCAATTGTTTTAAACACATTTCTATTTGATACTGTTTAAAACATGTTTTGCCTTATACTTCCCAAAGATATAGGAAAAAATGGCATATTACAAGCATTCCCATTCTAAACACATTTAAAATTCATTTAAAACACGTGTCTCTTTTTTATTTTTTAATGACTTTACTTGTTGAACATAGTGTTTACTTAATTGACCATACCTTTCTCTCCTGACTCCGATTGAACCGATTCTTTCGCCAAGTTGAAGCTAAATCAATGATCTATATTTATCATCATAACTCTTTCAACTCAAATTTAATGGATGAACCAAGAAATTGAACTACAAACTAATGTATTTGCTGAAAAATGTTTCTAAAGTGATGACTTCCAACTCCAACTGGACATGCATCACTCCAAGAGTGTGTCAACTATGGTGACAACAATGAACAATATCATAGCCAAGCCACATTGCTCAATAAGACTTTTGACATGTGTGATGTATGAATTTAGAATTGGTATTGGATGATATTCAATGATATGTCTTAGAACTTATAATGAGACATGTGATATATATGCATTAATGTTAGATATTATAGTTGTTTTGAACATTAGATGTAGGTATTCATGTAATAATTCTTTAATAATCCTATAAAGTATGTGTAGCTATTTCTACATACAGTGGGTGTGAAAAGACCATGTTACTATATATATAGGGGAGGAGAATGCTGAAATCAGAAGAAAACATCCAAAGGTCTCCTGGTTTTCCCTTATATGGCAATAAAAAATTCAGCCTAGTCAAGATGTTTTTGGTTGGAGGCTAGTCCATAAAAGTCTTCCTACAGATGATGAGATCAGCAAAGAGGTATTTCATTGGATCATCTGTTCTTACACTGCTCCTACTCCATTTTTCTATGGCGTCAATTCTGTGAGTATTTCAGTCTTCACTGGTCAGCTTTTTCTAGGATTGAAGACCTTTTCACTTGGTGGAAGGAAAAATCAAAGACAATCACTTTTAAGGAGGTCTGGATCAGTGGAATTGTCCTAATTCCCTATTATATATGGAGAGAGAGAAACTCAAGGCGGCACGAAGGTATCTCCAATCTCTCTTTGCAATGCCTTGCTACTGTTAAAGGTGACATTAAGGCTCTTTCTCTAGTCCTCTCGGCCAGATCTTTATCAATTTTGGATTTGTTATGCACAAGGAGGATCAGGATCCCTCGAGTTCACTGTAAAAGAGGTGATCCTATAGAAATATTTTGGTGTGCTCCTCCATTAGGATGGATCAAACTTAACACAGATGGTTCTTCCTCAAGGAATCCAGGAAGGGCTGGTATTGGGGGTGTTCTAAGAAATGACAAGGTGGAGACTATTTAAAATTTCAGAAGTCCTATTGGCATTCGAACAAATTTTGAAGCTAAATTCTGCACTGTTATATCTGGTATTGAATATGCCAGTGCTCACGGGGTTAAGAATCTTTGGATTGAAAGTGATTCAGTTGCTGTGGTGAATCTTCTCGCTCGAGGCTTGATTCCCTTGTTTGTCTTTCAAAGGTGGAGAAACCTCTCTTCTTTCCTAGAGATGGTGGAGTGGAAGGTTACTCATTGCTTTCGTGAAGCCAATCCAGTCGCTGATTTCGTAGCAAAATCAGCTGCTGCCCAAGATACCTCTGAGCTTGTGTCCTATTGGCCTTCCTTAATTCAGATGGAGATTGAGAGGGATGCTCTCATGCACCTCACTATAGATTTATTTAGTTTTCTCTTCTTCTCTTGTAGGTTGAGTTTTCTTTGAGTCCCCTCCCTGCTAATGGCAATGCCGAAGGTTGGTTAGGAGCTCAAGTCTCTCTTCCTAGTTGTGACCCCGCTTGAGGGCGTTGTAATTATTTTCCCTTTTTTTTTATTCATAATATATTCTTTGATTTCCAGCAAAAAAAAAAGGGGAGGAGAATGCTAACTCTTGGTGCAGGATCACACTAGCAAAAGCGGCCAACGGGAGAACATGTGCGAGCATCTTCAGCACAAGACAATGCAGTCTTTCGGCACAACTTTGTTTAGGTGCATTGGTGGGGAAACGATATTCTCTTTAATTTCATATGTGGACAAATTTCTAAGGTTATTTGGGTATTTCCGTAAATCTTCCATATAGTGTTTCATTATATATATATATATATATATTTCTTTGCAAGAAATTTGGAAAGGTGTAAAGACGAGCGCTATAATCCTGTTCACCATTGATAGTGAGGCATGATCTCATCTCACTGAAGATGTAGGCAATCTTGCCGAACCTCTTAAATCTGTGTGTATTGCTTATTCTTATTTTTTTATTCCTTTATATATCATTTTAGGGTTGTGTTTCTATAGTAGACACATATGCCAGGAAGAATATATATATATATATATATATATATATATATACTAGTAAAAATACATGTGCAAATGCACATAGGGTAATCTCCTTCAAGCTTTCTTATCTCTGCTAGTGAGTGCATACATTTTATTATGCTATTATCACTCACCTGGGTACTTCTTTTAGTCCCATCTCACCATCCTGAGAGAGAGAGAGAGAGAGAGAGAGAGAAAATAGTTGGTAATTCTTGTTGTAATATTACTTCATTCTGTTCCGTAGAACTTTGGGTCTAATGAAGATTATTTTCATTTTTCACTGTGTAGGAAATACAATTCCTGCCGTTATAGTTCATTAATGAAAGGGTCCCATATATGTGAACAAGACAAAATGCTTCAGGTTCAAAAAATAAGAATCTCCAGAGGCACAACAATTCCCCTTCATATTCCTCACCAAATTTTAGTTAGTAAGCACATTTGACAATGACATAAGAAATCATGTAACTCCAATCCTTTGCTTGGTCATCAATGTGGTTGTGTCTAGCTTCAAATCCTACCTCGCAGAAATATACGGAAAATAAGAAATGCATTAGTTTCACTGATCAATTGATGCATTCCAGAGGTGTATAGTATACATCATATGAAAATTAATTGCTTAAAAAAAATAAAAACTAAGACAATGAATTCAGAGCTACAACTTGGTTGGACCCAAGGAGTAATCCATATTTTGAGGCACAAGAATTCATCTTCCCCTACAACCCCCTTATTTATTATTTTTTTAGGGGAGGGAGGGATTGGTTATTGAATTGACACCAGAGCAAGGTAAACATTCATCCTATTGTAGGATCTTGGTCTTGTCGGTCACTAAGGTTTCTACTTTCACTTTTCAAGTAATAAATAGAAAAGGTCCCCCTACAAAACATTTTAGAACAAGAGGATACAATCATCCAAGAATGTGAATAACCAAAATATGCCGCCAAAAAAAATTGATTCCTCTCAAATATCATCAAGAACCAACAATGGTGGCTCTGGCTCTCTCCTCCATAAGGTAATGAAATTGTTTAATTGCATTTTCTTCATTCAGATGGACTCTCTTAGGTGGGCGTCCTTGAAACAGTTACAAAGAATGTTTTATCCTTGAATATACCTGTAACAAACAGAGTATAGGAAAGTTGAAATGCTGTTAGTAGGAAATGAAAAAGAACAGAGTTTACATCAAGTTAGTAGGAAATGTTGTTCTTCCTTTATCAGGACAGCGCCCAAGATGATTCTGTCTGCCATTTTTTGTTTTCCTCTATTTTGCAGACTCCTCCCTCTTATGATTCCAAATCCTAAGCTCAGCAATTTCAAATCTGTCAGATACATAGAATCTCTTCCATTGGAGTTGTAGAGATAGTATTTATATAAACTATTAAGAGAGAGAGAGAGAGAGAGAGAACATAAAATCCCCAAATAATGGTTCCACGTCTTTTTTTTTAATTTTTATGGAGAGAGAGAAACTTAATAATTACTTCCCTCTCCATAGTTGTTCACTCCCTCACCACCATCCATAATTCTCTCTCTCTCTCTCTCTCTCCTCTCTCCATCCATGTTTAATTTTGTAAATCTCTTCATAATTATTTTGTAAATGAGGAGGTTAAAAAAAAATCTTTAATAATTAGGAATCAAATCGTGAGATCATTATTTGGGGATTTTATTATTATGCATTACAAAAAATAATAATAATAAAACATGGAGCACAAAGGTGGGGAGAAAAAATAGGAAGATTTAAGGAGGTAATTATGAAGAGATTTGCAAAATTAAATATGGATGGAGAGAGAGAGAGAGAGAGAGAGAGATAATTAATTTTTTTTTTCATCTTCCATTTTGAGGGGTTTTTTGATCATTTGGAAATTCTTTTGAGTAGATGTCAATGGTTTTTTTGTCTTTTTGAAAAAGTATACCAAAAATAGGGAGTACATACTTTTTAATAGTAGTATGATATAGGAAAAGTATCTAGTTGCTGGTGGAGGGTAGTCCTCTCTCTCTCTCTCTCTCTAATAAACACTCATCCATGAATCGAGAAATCGATATTGGAATGGTTAAATTGGCCTGATCATATCAATATCGATCAAGAATGATACCAAATTACTGATTCTTGACCAATCCCAAATCAGTGAATCGTAATGAACCAAGGGTAAAATAATAAAAGTAAATTGATTTTTAAATGAAACCAATGAAAATTAATTCTGATAGAGGCCAATCCAGACTAGTATCGACTGAGAGCAATAATGTACCCAATACCGATTGCTGAATCCTTCCTCTTAGCTCTCCCTTATTGGTTCGCCCTTCCTGTATTCACTTGGCGGGCTACTCAGAGATCCCTTGCTTCATACATATGTAAGATCAATTGGGATCAATAAAAATATGACATCGATTTGTATGATATGACATCGATATGTATGGGATGCCATCGGTCTCGAAACTGCTGAAAATTCTGAAAATATCACCAAAGTAGTCAGAGAGCAACGATACCAATTGGCCAATATGACCGATCCAAACTGATACCTAAAGCTCTGATCCTCACTAAAGTAATTGGAGATGATGTTTTCCACCCAAATCATTGCACATATAGGTTATCTCTTGATTAGAAACAAATGTTAACCTTCTCCCATTTTATATATTATCATGTACTTGGATTGGAACCATCTAACCGATATGGTTATTATAGATTATTACCATTTAAATGCAAAATTAATAAATATTGGTGAAATTTTCTTACAATTAATATAATATATGATATCACCAAAGATATGATAACTAATGTTAAAAATGAAAATATCTCACTATACATTACTATGTGTCTTATAAGATAAGATTTTTATAGATTATTTCATTTAAACACATTTATAGATTATTCCTCTAAGGTTTTTGGACAAGTATCAGTCCTACTCGGGTCAGATTATTAGCATGGAGAAAAGTAAAAAAATCTTGGGAAAAAAATACCAACTTAGAGGAAAGTTCACATTAAAGCAATTATTGATATTCCGTAATGCAAATTCCTTACAAGGTGGCTGATTTTATAGTAGATGGAAAGTGGGAGCTTTCCCCTGTTCTTTCTGGTGCTTCTGGATATCTGCTCTATGATTCACAAGTCCCCTCTTCCTTTGATTTCATAGTCGGATAGAAGGATCTGGTCTCTCATGCAACAAGAAGATTCTCAGTCTTCTCGGCTTGGGAAGGGATTTGATCAAAATCTCTGAAGGTTCCCTGGCATAACACGGTTTGGATGAAATGTATTTCTGCTCACGCTTCAACTTTTGGGTGGCGAGTGGTGCATGGCAGGATTCCCACTGCTGAAAAAGTAATGGGGTTTGGAATCACAATGGCTTCAAGATGTTTGTTATATTTTGCACATTTGGAATCTATGGAGCATATTTTCATGAATTGGAGGTTCTCGATGATGGTCTGGTCAAAGTTACTTAACATGCTTGATTTGCATTGGCTTGGTTTCCCTTCCATATAGGAACTTTTCTCTTGGTGGAAATGGAAGTCTACTTTTTCTCCCTTGAAGCAAATCAGGTCTGCATTTTTAATCGATGGCCTTCAGCAGACTTGGATGGAAATGAACCGCAGAAGGTATGATAATAATAGTAGATCATCAAGCTTGGTAGTGAGAGTTGTTTTCAAAGACCTGCAGGGGCAATCCTGTATCTTCCCGCTGGTTATAAAGTCTATGAAGGAGTTGTTGTTATCAACTTCTTTACACCTGTCGAGAGCAAATCCTAGACCAAAGATCATCAATGAGATATATTAGGTAAGCCCTCTAGTTGGCTATCATGAAATAAATATTGATGAATGCTCCCTAGGAAACCTAGGCTATGCAGGTGCAAGTGGGATTATTCGTAATGATCTAGGATTGACGTCAAATGGTTTTTTTTGGTTTTTTAGGCAGTATTCAATGGAGTATCCATCATTCCTTATGGAGGTTAATGCTATGGCTGTTAGACTAACCAGATATGCAGCTGCACCTTATTGAATGGGAGACTCCTCCAAGATTTTCCTTCAATCGTATAGGGCACTATTAGTAAAAACACGTTTAAACCATTTTTTTCTCTAGAAAATCATGAATATTAGTTTAAAAGGATGAAAAAATAAGAAAATATGATGCATCATGAAGAGGAGGGGCAATTCAGCCCGAGCCCCTCAACCGAAGAGAAGGGAAAGTACAAGTTCCACCTTCGGCATTGCCATTAGCAGAACAAGACTACCACAAACTCAACCACACCAAAAACAGACTAAAACCAGGAAATCAACTAACTTAATCTTGAGCGAGGACGACCTGAGGCATCCATCTCTAAATCCATTTGAACCAGCGCTGGCCAAGCTGAGACTGGCGATGAGACTTCATACCGAGCAGTTGATTTTGACAGCAAATCAGCCACTTAGTTTGCTTCCTAAAATAGTGGGTTATTTTCCACTCGACCGTTTCCAAGAAGGGCAAACAATTTACCATTTTTGACGAGCTTTCCACAGGGCTTTCCTCTTAAGAAAGAGAAGAAGAACCACTATAGAGTCACACTCGATCCAAAGGCACTGGATATGCATATGCTGAGTAGCTTCAATCCCCAACATCAGTGCCAAGAACTCTACCTCGAAATTCGTTTGGACGCCTAGAAACTTCCTGAAATTAGCAACAACCTCTGCCTTCATATTCCTGAAGACTCCACCTACCCAGATTTTCCTGGATTGCCAAGTGAGAAACCGTCTATATTTAGTTTCAACCAACCAGACTAAGGAGGACACCATAAAATTTCAAAAATTTCTTGAGGTCTACTTCTCACCCCTAAAAATCCCAATCTTCTAGTACTCACTAGGTCTAGAACAGCGATGGTCGACCCTGTGTGAATCAGAGATTGAAGACTAATTTCATTTCTCAGAGCACCAAAGCATTGGTCAACTGATTTGCTTTTATCCTCATATTTTCTGCCATTCCTCTCCAGCTAGAGAAAAAACAGAATCAAAATAAAACCCTTCATCCGACCCCTTGAAAGGAACTGTCTTTGCCTGGGCCTTCCACCACGCAACCAATATATCAACCCCATCAAATACAGGCCAATTTATCCGAAGCAGTACAAAATTTATGCCACAAAGAAGTCGCAAAAGGACACTCATAGAAAGAGTGGTTTTTCACATTATCATCCATAGCAATCTGTTTTTCATCAATCTCCAACCAATGACAGATTGCCTCGGTTGGAGATGAGATTTCAAATCAAGGAAAACTACCCTACTTTAGGTCACTCTTGTCTCACCTTCTCCCAAGATGATTTAATGGTGAACACTCC
Source organism: Macadamia tetraphylla (assembly GCA_022985045.1). Taxonomy (NCBI): domain Eukaryota; kingdom Viridiplantae; phylum Streptophyta; class Magnoliopsida; order Proteales; family Proteaceae; genus Macadamia; species Macadamia tetraphylla. Next base: position 32,605,624 of record CM040967.1, read on the forward strand.
AGAAGAAGTTAACCCCCAATTGCACTCATCCTCCAAATCAGAGACAACAATATTTTTTGCTTGCACAAAAATATTTGCACAAAAATTAGATTCCACCTGAGGGAAATTCTACTCACCATATGAAATTAAATCTGAGACCTTTACTTGCATCGAATCAAATATACCTAATTGAAGCCCCGATAGCTCTGCAATGGATTTATCTCCCATCCAACTGTCCCTCCAGAAATTGATCTTTCGACCATTCCCAACTGTCCATGGCTCATGAGACTCAACCCATCTCCAAACCTTCTTTAGACCCGGCCAAATCAAGTTGCTAACTGACCTGTTTTAATAGACCCATCAGTCTTGAGGAAGCGGGCACGAAGGAAATTTCTCATTAAAGAATTTTCATGCTTTATCTGCCAGGTTAATTTGGCTAAGCAGGCAAAGTTCACATCACATAGCCTTCTAATGCCTAAACCACCTCCTCACATGTTTACAAACATCATCCCACTTCACCACTATCTTCTTCCCTGTATCCAAATCGCGGACCATATAAAATTATGCATCCATTTTTCCATAATTTTAATCGAACTCTCTGGCCACCAGTAAATCCTAAAATTGTCGATAGGGATACTGGAGATCACTGATTTTACTAACTCCACCGACCGCCATAGAAAGAAGCCTCCCCTTCCAACCCGAGAGCCTTTCCTTTATTTTATCTAGCATAGGAAGCAAATGATCCTTCCTTACTCTCCCCTTGAAAAGCTCCACCCCCAAATATTTTCTTGGTAGCCTAGCAGTCGGAATACCAAGATATTCACTTATGAAATGCTTCCTGTGAGGAGCTACTCTCCCAAAAAAATAGACTTTTCTCAATGTTAAATTTTTGGCTTGAAAACTCTTGATACTTTACTAGAAAGGAATGGAGATTTTTCACATACTTTGCAGAGGCATTCATAAAAATAAAAATATCGTCTGCAAAAAGTAGGTGGGAAGGGGTAGACACACCTCGAGGACCTGGAAGAGGCTTAAACAACCCGTCCTGCACTAAACTCCTTAAACCTCTACACAACACATTCTCTGCCAAAATAAATAAGATGGGAGATAGAGGATCACCTGTTGCAGCCCTAGACCAGCCTCAAAAAATCCCACTGGCCCACCATTCATCAACACTAAGATTCTGGATGAAATCAAGAGTTGATGAATCCAAGAAATCCAAACCGAAGAGAAGCCAACTTTTCCAGGGTTGCAAACAAAAATCCCACACCAAAGAATCGTATGCCTTTTGAACATCTAACTTCAGCCCCATGCCACCACCTCGGACCATAGCATGCATAAGATTAGACAATTCAGACGCTAAAATGATGTTTGCAGAAATTATCTTCCCCTTCCTAGAAGAAATGATTTTTGTTAAAACTTTACAGAAAAAATTCCCCATACAGATAGGCCTAAACCTATCTAAAGAGGAGGCACCCTCCATTTTAGGAATCAGGAAATAAAACAATTATTGATCCCTTTAGGCAACTTCCCTATTACAAAGAAAGTCGATAAAGCTTTGCAAAAATCACCTTCTAATATTTCCCAACAAGCTCTAAAAAAACTACCTGGGAAACCATCAGGACCTGGTGAACTAGCAGGGTCCAAAACCCAAACAGCCTTTTTTTATTTCTTCCTTTCCCGGAACAGCCTCCAAAACTTCCACATCCTCCTCCACCAACACCCTTGGAATGCAGTTCAGAAGATCAGAATGAATTGAGATAGGAGAGGCTTCATGGAACTTTTGAAAAAAATGGACACATATGAAGCAATTCTCTGAGGATCGAAATCCGTGAGTTGTCTTCCCTTTTGAGGAAAGAAATTTGATTTTTTGCCCTCTTCAGCTTCACTGATAGATGAAAGAATTTAGAATTACAATCACCATTTTTCATCCATCTCAGTTTAGCTTTCTCAGACCAGAGTTTTTCTTGCATCTGATAGCCTTCAGTAACATTGTTTTTGCATCAACTTCCTTACTGAATAATTCATTGGACATACCCATTATCTCAATCTCATCCTGCACATCCTGGAGCTCTGTTTAGCCTTCTCTACCTCCAAATTCAGATTAGGGATAGTGGACCTCACCGAAACTTCCACTTTCCCCCAAACCCTCTTGAAAGCTCGAGTAAGAACAAAATTGGGATCACTCCATGGAACTTCAAGCCTGACAACTCCAGATCAAAATCCATCATTTTTCCATCTAGAGGAAACCAAAGTATTTTTTGGCTTTAGGAACCTAATGAAAAATTTTTAAATTAAGGGGCATGATTCGACCACCCGAGGATAGCTTGCATGATAGCTAAATATTATTTAAAACGTCTAGCCATATTTTCATTACATAAATTCGATCCATCTGCCACGGACCATTCTCCTAAATTGATTAGTCCAGGGTATACTTCTTTCTCACCTCGTGAGGAACAGAAGAACTTTGCAAGCATCCCACCATGGCCAAAAATTTTCATTTATCTAAACCAATTAAACCACAGTCTTTTCTTGGTTTAGGAACCCAATCACACTAAAGGGTTTAAATCGACACAAGCGTCTAAATATTAACAACAATTGATTTTCATTACAAATCTTGAAGAACTGAGAACAAGCATTCCCATCTTTTACCAGAACTTCATTCACAGAATGAGTGGAAATCAGGAACTTGCAAGCATGGACCAATGGCAATTCGATCCAAATTCCAACATGCTCTTTTCATGAAGAATTAGAGTTTAAAATCCTCTCTCATATAAGGATTGAAGTCCACCTCAAATCCACCCAATTTACTTTAACAATCTTGAATGAATGCAATGAAAATTGACTTTCCACCTTACTACCATTCATTCACAAGCACATATTCGAATGCTCCTTCAACATCGAGCTACAGGGTTGGCCTTCCTAACTCCAAATGTCCAAATTAGGACTACTGATCTATCACTTATATGGTCCCTGATAGCCCAATTTACTAATAATGCAAAAAATTCGTCCGACCTTGACGCCCTATATCTCGACATGCTCCTTCACCAACGTGTACCAATTCCATCCTTCTCCTAACACCGCAATGTTCCATTAGGACTCATTGACACTTAATTGGTTGATGAACGATCGCACCGATGCCTTCTTCTTTGCATTCCTCCACCAACGTGAACAACATGCCACCCTGTGCTCACTCAACACCGCTGTCCTTTCCACCACACTCTTTTGGATGATGACCCACACCAAGCCCCTGGCATTCGACCATGCAGAGGAGTAAACAACAGCCTCCCTAGAGGCGGAGTCTCGATAGAACCCCTCCCTTCTCCCCCGCCTTGACTGCCACACCAACTCCGGTGAATGAGGGATGCCTCAATTGCTTAGTCTCTCAGACGTCCTCGCCTCAACTAGGTGATTTCTCTTTTTCATCTGCTTTCCTTGTTTTGTATGAACACACACGTGGATAACTTTAAGACCAACGCATCGGATGTAATAATCCTCACTCAACCTTGACCGCTGGTCTTAAAGTTGTCCACGTGTCGTGTTCTGCAGGTAGCAAACAAGGAAAAACAGGGATGAGAAAAATAGAGGATTTTCATCCCCAACCTGAAATCCCCCACCACCTGTATCTCAGACGGTCCAGAGTTTTCCATTGGATGGTTCGACTGGTTATCTGGGTTTGGGTCATACCCATATCCAGACTCATCATCCGACCTAGTCTCTTCCTCACTTGTGTCCTTATCCTTTCCTAAAAAGGTAGGACTCAAAATAGAAGGATCCAAAATAACTTGATTCCCCCCCCCCCCACCTTTCTGCCAAACCGTTACTAGAAGAAGCAATGGGAGAGATTGCTACACGATTGGTAACTAAGTTATTGTGTTATTATGCTGAAGTTGCAGAGATCTCCCCTCAACCGAGTTTGAATTTGAAATAGGCGATATTACAACATTATTGGAAACTTCCTTAATGGGTAGATTTCGCTCCCCAGAATCAGCCTCTTCCACCGAGTTAACTCCATCTTCCTCACACACTGCGGCATTGTCCTTGGCGCATTGTCTTTCATCCACCATTTTTTTCTGCCTACAAGCAGAGACTTGATGGCCATATCGCTTGTAGTATCCACAACGACTCACATTGTCCTCATAAATAACTTTTTGTCGAAAGCCATATACATGAGAAGTTTTTGGTTCAAGTCTCTCAACCTGAACTTCGTCAACTCTCACAGCCAGGTCAGAAATATCTATCTCCACTAGAACTCTTGCAAAATATTCTAGAAGGCTGGCCTAGTATGGCAGGTTTGCGAAGCGAACCCAAATCAATTTTGTGATTGACTGCTTCTCATGGATGTTGAAATCCAACGTCCAATGCTGAAAATGAATCAACTGCTTCCTACCTTGAGCGGACTCCTCCTCCAAACTGCTACCTTATCCCCCTCACATTGAAACTGAATATGAAAAAACCCTTCCCTAGAGGATGCATTGTCTTCCCTGGCTAAGGTTCCATTTCACTCGAGCCTCCTCTCTCAATGCGTCCAAAGAAATCATGTGAAAATCCACCCGACCGATCAAGGCAAACCGAAAGTTTTGCCTTTTTGATTCATAGTCTTTTTGGGGAATGACTATACGCCGGATGTTCCCAGCCTGAATAGGTTTAGGAAGGGAATCATGGCCGGCCAATTTGCATTCCCCACAGCCTTCGCATAGGAACGCCTCTGATTTGTATCCTGGCTTTTTCCAGGATCAACAGGACCTGGTCCATGATCCAAAGACTCCCTGGCACTCCCATTGGTTTCCTCCATAGCCACAACACCACTCCCTTCCCAAACTCCAAACTCTCTCTCTCCTCTGTTCATTGATCCCTCTAACCTTCCTTGCTTACACAACCTTGAGTTTCAGTCTTTCGGTTTAGTTTTGATTCATTATTCTTTTTCTTACCCAAAAAGAAAAATCACTTGTACGACGGACCAAATGGATGTGTACTTTTAATGCAACACATCTATCTTGCTTGGAATTTCGTCTTCTTTGCAATCATGAAAAGAAATAGATCTCTTTATGTGTCCACGTTTAAAACATGTTCCCATTTTTTACCATTTAAAACACATTTAAAACATGTTCCTTTTTGGAGATGTGTAGTGTATGAATTTAATACTGGTGTTGGATGATATTCAATTATATGTCATCGAACTTATAATGAGACATGACATACATATGCATTAGTGTTGGATACTGTAGTTGTTTTGAACATTAGATGCAAGTATTCATGTAATAATTTCTTAATTTATATGAGTATACTACCATTTTTTTTGGGTCCCATTTATTTGAACTCTACATGTTTAAAAGCCGTACCATCCGTTTTCCTTTTTTTCCGTCCTCTGTTTTTTTGACCGTATCGTTTGAAAATTTTTATTATTTAAAACACGTACCATCCATTTATTTTTTTCCGTTCCCGTTTCTGCTAACAATGGTATAGAGTGGGATGCTATTGGGAAACCAAGGTTCAGGTTCTCTTGAGTTTTGGTTTTAATTTTTTTGGTCTTAATTTCCTCTCTGTTAATGGCAATGCCAAAGGTGGAGTTGGAGATTGAGTTTGTTTGCTTTTTGTATTCCATTCATTCAAAATTTCAAATTTAATATATTATCTTTGCTGATGTTTAAGAAAAGAAAAAAAAAAGCATACATTTATTAACATTGGCACTAAACAAGAGATATGACAATTAATGTTAGAAAAAATGGATTTTACATGGACCATTCACATCCATATGCATTTCTTTCTAAAAAAATTTAAATAAAAGAATTAGATATATAGATTAAATGAAGCTGTTATAGTTAAAGCTGTTAATCCTACTTTCATCTCAATATCTTTGAAAATATTAGTTTATGTATATTTTTATGTTGTTACTATTTTACTTTAATAACCAATCTGAAATTTGCCAGCGGCAATGACAAGATAGTGTTTTGCACAGGGACACAAAGTTTGCACCTCATAGATGGTTAAGGGAGAAGTCGCCGGCAACAACAACGATAGTGGGATGAAAATCGGAGTTGGGGATGAAAAGAATAGTGTGTTTGATTGAGAGTTTTGTAGATTTTTGTGAAGAAAGGGTTCCTCCATTGAGCAGGATAATGTATCAAGCATGTCTATATGGTTTTTTGAGGCAGCATTGGACCAGGCCACACAATCACATAACATCACGTGTTGCTCTCCCCGTGGTGTGCTATAGAAGATCTGGATCCGTGAACTCTTTGTATGTGAGAGAGAGAGAGAGAGAGAGAAGCATGCTGTGGAACAAGTATGGTTTTCAATACTATTATATTATTATTAAAGAAAATAAAACCAGAATGCACCTCCTCCACTTATTGTAAATAAATAAAACTCAGTAGCATGAACAAACTACAAAGCATTCCATATCGTGAAGGAGCTAGCTAACATTTTATTTAGTCTTCAAGGCTTTTTGCTTTCTTCAAGAAAGCTTGGGCAGCAATAGATGTTGCTAGGACAACACTCCGGATTATAATATCGAGCCCCATCGGTGGAAATCACCATAATAAAAAATATGATCATGATCATTACCATCGTAAGGAACCTTGCAATACCATCCATGGCCATTTAAGAAATTTTCCTCTTGTTTTTTCTTCTTTTCAACTGGAAGATTAAGTTGAACCAAAATGGTCCTAGGGCGTAAAATTTATAGAATAGGAATAAGAGGAGAGAGAGAGAGAGAGAAGAGAGAGAGAGAGAGGAATATTTGTTTCCTTGTATTCCTTATTATGTCAGATTAAATTAGGAATATTATAATTTTTTGCAAGTAATGCCTCTGGATGTGAATGGTCTGTGTAAAATCCATTTTTACAAATATTATTTGTCATATCTTTGATTTCTTGTCAATATTTATAAATGTGTTTAAATGGTAATAACCTATTAAAATATTATCTTAGAGATTGTATCAATCCATGCACATGGTAATATATATAGTGATATGTCTGCATTTTTAGTATTGATTGTCATATCTTTGGTGGCACAAAGAAAAAAAATTAACATATTTTCATTAATTCTACAAATTTGTTGCCAATGTTTATTAATTTGAGTGTTTCAATGGTAATAATCTTTAAAAACCTTATTGTATAAATGGTTCCAATCCAAAAACATGGTAATATAAAACAAGAACAAGAAGGAGGGAGAGAGAGAGAGAGAGAGAGAGAGTAGATGGAATATTTGTTTCCTTAAATTCCTTGTCATAGAAGACTAAATTACGAATATTTTGCGACGTCCAAGAATTTAACAGCATTGACTATAACATCCTCTAGGAATCTATGGATCTAAATCCTTTTCTTATAATATTTTTGGCAAGTAATGCCTCTGGATGTGAGTGGTCCATGTAAAATCCATTTTTGCAAATATTATTTGTCATATATTTGATTTCTTGCCAATATTTATAAATGTGTTTAAATGGTAATAACCTATAAAAATATTATCTTAGAGATTGTATCAATGCATGCACATTATATATATATATATATGTATACTACTATTAAAAAGTACGTACTCCCTACCTTTGGTATACTTTTTCAAAAAGACAAAAAAATCATTGACATCTACCAAAATTTTTTTTTTCATATGACCAAAAAATCCCTCAAAATGGAAGATGAAAAAAAAAAATAATAATTATCTCTCTCTCTCTCTTCATGGAAGATGAAAAAAAAAAATAATAATTATCTCTTTCTGTCTCTTCATATTCAAATCTCTATAATTAAAAAAATTCCAAGTGACCAACAAAACCCTCAAAATGGAAAATTAAAAAAATTATCCTCTCTCTCTCTCTCTCTCTCTCTAAATATTAATTAAATATTTAAATTCAATGTTTTTTCTTTATAGTAACATTCCTAGAAACCCCCAAATGTTTGAGACAAAATTGTTATTATGAAAGTCTTAATTCCAAAAAATCCCTAATGACGAAAAAAACCCTCAAAATGGAAGATGAAAAAAAAATTATCTCTCTCTCTCTCTAAACGTGGAGGAGAAAGAGGGAAGTAATTCTTGCTCTTACTCCTCCTTCTCTCTCTCTGTTTTTATAACAACAACAAATAATTACGTGCAACCAAATGTCTAATACCATGTTCAAAACCAACCAGTCGTGTTCAAACAGGTCATTGATGCAACCCTTTACAACCATCCAATGATTTAAGACCCTCTGTCCAATGCAGTACAATATGTTACGTCAATGACAACCACAATGTCCTCTAGGTAACATCAGAGATGAAGCCTAGAGATGGTGGGGTCTTCACAACTCATACCAATGACATTCCCGATATTATGCCACTTACACCATGGGTATTTTGGTCATTGGTGATTTATTGTTCACCTTTGCGCTAGATTTTAAGGAAAAAAAGCAGTTACGACAAATCCTAACCATTGTGTCCGTCAAGGATCTTCGATCCTGACCATCCACGTGGTACGGGAGCGCCCTATAGTAATATTATAAGGGTGCTCCAGGGGTACCACAAATACCCCCTATATAACTCACGCCAGTGACACCGGGGTGGGAGATACTTTTAGCTAGTGTTAGTGACATTATGAAAAGTGAGTTCTGGAGTGGGTTAAATTATTCCAAATATGAAATAATCATTGCACAATAACTATGGAACTCATCCAATTTCATGAAAACCAATTAAGAAAACATTTCAGTTCCACTCAGTAAAACATAATAGTAGTTACCGTTGATATTAAACAATCAACTATCTAGATCTATATCTAAAGAACATCTAACAGATTTAAACACGAATTTGCATTATGCAAACATCAAACTCCTTCTTCTTCGATTGTCTATTTTTCTCTGCAACTCCATCTTAGTACATGATTTACTTCTCTCTCGCATAATATCTTGGTTGCATTTCACTGCGCTAACCACCATTTAGTTATATTCGTCTATTAGTTTTGAAGATGTCTTCTGAATCCAATTTCCCAGAATGTTCTGATTTCTCAATGGCAATACTCCAACCCACAGCTTCTTCTGAACCACAACTATTAGAATTGAACTACCTTTCTTCACAAGTCTTAAGAATAGGCTTAATCGATTTGTGAAGCTCGATACCTGTGTCATCACCTACAATCCCCAATGTCCGATAAACAGTATTGGTACTATTAGGGTCTTCGTATACGACAACAGGCTTCTCAGAGACGATAGAAAGTAGGCTGAGTTTGCATTTCCAGTTGGATGCCCCATTGAAATAACGTACTTTGGTTCATTGGGCTTCCATCCAAAACTCCACATGCCCATGGTTCATCACACATCAAATCGAGAACAGCAATCTGAAATCAGATTGCAGGTATGGGAAGATGAAAGCATTCATCAAGTTCGGGACTTCAAAGATGGCAGAGGTTCAAGACGTAAGAACACCGATCATAAGAATCTAATCGGACCAGTTCACTACCAACCAGGTCGATGTGTGGCACTGTAAGGTAGCCACACCATTGCTAGCCCGTTGTCGTGGTACTGCAAGCATGTCAATCGTAGCTAACAGATCAACTATCTCAACAATTCCAGGTTTCTCAACTGCTTAATTGGAAATGGCACCACGAAGTTCGATGGGTCACTACAACCAAATACAACGATTCATTGACTCAAATGAACGTTCTGAGTCTACGAGTCCAGTGCATTCAGACATTGGTGAATTAGCAAGTCAAACGGGTTCTAGTACAATTGATTTCACACCTAAACAGCTTGCATGCTTTATAGGAGCTACGCTTAAACAGATACAAGATGCATCGGGAACAACATCGACAAAAGAACAGCCAGAGACCACAAAACCAGACCGTAGGTACAAAGGAGGGAAATAATGTTTTAGTATTTATTTTAAGGAATAAAATAATTTACATTTCATTTCAAGATGATCTTCTCCATTTATTCGTAGAAATATCTCATCCGACTATTTACATTTACAACGAGACCACAATTATTAGACAACTCCCATACAACATACAGAATTAATGCGTTACGTTTACAATTGTTATAGGCACCATTCGTGACACCACCAGAGTCACAAAATTAGTAATTAAAGACCCCAATGCAGTAAACTTCATGAATCTCTTGAAAGAGGCTGAATGGGAACACCTGACTTCTCTGGGTTGCGCCTAACATGTGTAACATATCTCATCAGTACTTTATCTCCCAACTACATCAAGTTTTAAGAACACATTAGCTCTCCAAGACCCATGGTACTGCCCATCAACTCCGTTGACATTAAAAATATCCACAAAGGCAGGTATGACACCATTATGCGAATCATGGTCCAACACTAGTAAAACAGATACCACTCCGTCCAAACCTGAACCAGATGCAGTGGATGCATATCCAACAATAGCCATTGCCATGCTATTATCTTCTTCATAGATGGAGGGTAATACAGTTAAAGAGCCCATTAGATTCAATGACCAGATCTTGATCTTATGTCCATGACATTGATTTGCTGCTTGACCCAAAGATGGCATGTTCAAGTAATCTGAATACACATCAATCTGATTTGGTAGGATCCCACCTTGATGGCTTGATAATGTCTCATCAAACAATCTCGATGAAGGAAAGCCATTCCTCCTCCGGTAAACAAATCCCTCTGACGTCCGTATGATCTTCGATTAGTCCTTGAACGATCAACAAGAAATAATTTTCTTCTCGTCCCAACCTTCTACGGAGTCTCTGGGATGATATCCTTCCTCTTCACTCCATGCATAATTGATGAAGATCAATTAAATCGGATGGTTATGGAGAAACAATATGACCAACAATACCACTACACCTGATCTGAAACTTAGTAATATGTTAAACGAGTGACATCTGTTTTTATAACAACAACAAACAATCACATGTGACCAAATGTCCAATACCACGTTCAAAACCAACTAGTCGTGTTCAAACAGGTCATCGGTGTAACCCTTTACAACCAGCCAATGATCTAAGATCATTTGTCCAATGCAGTACAATATGTCACCTCAATGACAACCACAATGTCCTCCAAGTAACATTAGAGATGAAGCCTAGAGAGGGGGGTCTTCATAACTCACACCAATGGCATTCTCGATATTATGCCACTTACACCATGGGTATTTTGGTCATTGGTGATTTACTGTTCACCTTTGCATTGGGTTTTATAGAAAAAAGCAAATACGACAAATCCTAACCATTGTGTCCGTCAAGGATCTTCAATCCTAACCGTCCACGAGGCATGGGAGCTCCCTATAGTAATATTATAAGGGCACTCCAGGGGTTCCACAAATACCCCTATATAACTATGCTAGTGACACCGGGGTGGGAGATACTTTCAGCTGGTGTTAGTAAAAATAGTCCATATGCCGCGTTCTTCTTCATTTTGTTTATGTGTGAAAAATGTTTTTCTTACTTATCCTAAATGTCCACTTCCAAAGGAGGAGGCTTTGTCTCTGATTTAAGCTCGTTAATTCAAGACCACCATCTTTCATCAGAGTAGCCACAGAAGTACATGAAGATGGGGAACTCATCTCCATTGTCTACTTCAATTCCCTTACAAGTTCCAAACAACAAATCAACATTTCTTTGACTTGGTATCTAGAACCAGGTCATCACATTTCCATCCAAATGTTCAGGGAGCTAGAAATGAATCGGCAGTCAAAGATTACATCTCAAAATACTCCAACTTCATAGATCAAGGTCAGTTCAAATGTTCTAAGACATTAGTTTCAAAGAAAGACATTGCTGTAATTGCGCTAGGCATCGGTTCAGTAAATGATGCATTAAGGGTTATTAGAGAAGGTGATCCATTTTCTTTTATTCTTAATTACGATCGATTTTCTACAAATCTCCGTAATATTTTCAAGGAACCAGAACCACCATACCAAATTCCTTTTCCTCCATCAAATAATGTTCCGACAGGCCTACAACAATGGGCTTCAGATAACATCAAAGATGAAGCCCATAGGCCACACAGACCCATCAGCCTGATTCTAGAAAGAACATCTACATGTGGTCAAACTTGCTAGGCAAGGAGCCTGGGTCCCCACAATTATTATGCTGGTCACATGGATTTAAAGAATCACAATGATGACTATTACTTTAACGTCATTGATGACGTCAATCCACAGTACTTAAAGCACTAGAAAGAGTTCATCGGCGTAGCGAGATTGGATTACCCTCTTTAGCTTCTGAGTAAGAACAAAAATGGGGTCACTCCTACATGCTCAGACCAAGCCTCCTCCACCACAGACTGAAAATTATCATTTTCCATCCAGAACCTATGAAACCGAAATGGTATATTTCTGGTTTAGGAACTGAATCAGAAAACACTAATAAGGAGGCATGATCTGACACCGAGGATAGCAGGACATGTTGCTAAATATTATTAAAAACGTCTAGCCATTTTTGTTTATAGAAACATCAATCCAGAATGGCTGCCACGTGGTCCGTTCTCCTATTGTTTGTCCATGTATACTTCTTTCCTTGTGAGGGAACAGGAAGAAGCTTGCAAGCATCGACCATGGCCAAATTCCGTAGCCGAACCAAGATTAAACACACCAGGCCCTCTCTTTTCATGAGAGACAAGAGTTGTGTGAAAATCCCCCATCACTAATCAAGGGATTGAAGCGACACAAGCGTCTCTAAATCCAAGTCACAATTGACGACGAACAATCTTGAAGGAACTAGCATGAACAAAAGACATTCCCACCTTACTACCAGCCCATTCAACAGTAACTGAGATGTGCTAATCAGACATCGCAGCCACCACAGGGCGTTGGATTCCAAACTTCCAAATGATCCATAAATTTAGAGCTTTATCCCTTCTCTCATTATAAATGAAGTCCACTGCATAGCCCAATTTACTAAAAAATAATACAAGAAAATTACATACCTGAACCATGGGTTCAGCCAAGCACACTATATCTGGAACATGCTCCTTCAACATCAAACGTAAGGTGTCAATTCCAGCGGCCTTCCTAACACTACGAATGTTCCAATGTAGGACTCGCATTGATTACTTATTGGTTGATGAAACTTTGTCAGACTTCTTTGTCTGACCTGCCGCCTTCTTCTTCTGCTTGCCTCCCACCAACGTGTTACCACCACCCTTCTCCCTCACCGCTTCCGCCTTATCCACTACATTAATTTCGGAGTGAATGACCGACACCATGCCCCTTGTGCATTCCACCACAAGCAAGGAAGAAACAACATGCTCATCCCTAGATGCAGTAGACCATGACGTAGAGCACCGCTGTCCCCTTCTCCCCCATGGCCTTGACCTTGCCCCACACCCAACCTCCTGGTCAAATGAGAAGGGTATCGAGCCTCAAAGGTTGCTGGAGTCTCTGAGATGTCCTCAGCCTCCAACCTGAACGACCCCACCACCTGTATCTTAGACGGTCCAGAGTTTTCTATTGGATGGTTCAGCTGGTTATTTGGGTTTGGGTTAGACCCATATCCAAACTCATCATCCAACCCAGTCTCTCCTCACTTGCGTCCTTATCCTTTCCTAAAAAGGTAGGACTCAAAATAGAAGCATCCAAAATAACTTGGATTCCCCCCCTTTCTGCCAAATCGTTACTAGAAGAAGCAATGGGAGAGATTGCTACACGATTGGTAACTAAGTTATTGTGCTGAAGTGGAAGAGATCTCCTCAACTGAGTTTGAATTTGAAATAGGCGATATTGCAACATTATTGGAAACTTCTTAATGGGCAGATTTCACTCCCCAGAATCAGCCTCTTCCAGTGAGTTAACTCCATCTTCCTCATACACAGCCCCTGGAACCTTGGCGGCATTGTCCTTGGTGCATTGTCTTTCATCCTCCATTTTTTTCTGCCTACAAGCAGAGACTTGATGGCCATATCACTTGCAGTATCCACAAGTGACTCACATTGTCCTCATAAAGAACTTTTTGTCGAAAGCCATATACTTGAGAAGTTTTTGGTTCAAGTCTCTCAACCTGAACTTCGTCAACTCTCACAGCCAGGTCAAAATATCGATCTCCACTATAATTCTTGTAAAATATTCTAGATGGCCTTGCCTAGTATGGCAGGTCTTCCCCTATTTAGAAGGCTTCTCACCTAAGGAGACAATTTACTGATTTGGGAATGCCCATGACTGTAGTGTATGAAAAGTTAAAGAAACAAGGATTACTAGGGACTGTGTCTCCAAGAGTAATCAGCAATCCTCCCACATCTTGGTATAAAGATCATGAGTATGGTACCTACCATACTTAGAAAGGACACAACACTAAAAGATGTATAGGTCTCCAACATGCAATCTAAGATTTGGTAGACAACGGGACTATTGAAGTCAAGATTAAGCAATCTCCTAATGTCAATACCAATCCTCCGGATCATGGAACTGTCAACATGTTGGCAACAATGAGTGACTGGAAAAATTGGGATCCTAAGTTCTATGATCCAACCCATTTTATTAGGGATGCCAAGAAATACCAAGAAGAGAGGCATGTTGGATGGCAAGAGAAGTTCCAGCTTATGCAAAGGTTGTCCCTTCCTCCAGAATTGATAGGGCACATCTGTGGGTTCGTTAAGGATGCTTGTAAAAGGAGTGTGACTCCTTCTGAAGGGCTGTTCACATGTATAGTTAGATAAACACTTTTCTCATCCCATGCTTTATGATCGTGTGAACAATCTAGATGAAGAAGAAACAAAGAGTGATCCCACTCAATCATTGTGTCCTGAGCTCAGAAGAATCACATGAATGCCCAGGCTTACAGGAAAGTTATGAGTCAAAGGATCAAAGTCACGAGGACTCCCAAAAGGAAAGAGTCATCAGAAGAAGAATCAGAAAACCAATCACCCTCCATTCATCCTTCCTCATCAACAAAAGAATCTACCACACCATACCTCAAACCTTCACCATATGACCAACCTCCACCATACTTTCAACCTTCACCATATTACTAACCTTCACCATATTATCAACCTTCACCACACCGTCAAGGAGAAGGAACTTTATCATCTTATCACCCTTTATCATTATCACAATACCCTATCTCTAATATCACATCACCTTCATATCACCCCCTCATACCCCTCATCACCCTCATACTAATCCCATTCTCAAGGTTTGGTGTATAACCCAAAAGAAGGATGGATGGATGGGTACAATTGGAAGGATATGCTTGCACTGCTAGACTTCCCAAAGATGATCTCATCAACAGGATCAATGAATGCTTTAGAAGAAGGTCAAGATGGTGATTCCACTTCTCTAATTCATCCCACCATGCCTCAGGAAGACAATCTGGATAATATTAAAGAAGTCACAAATGATCTCCTCATAGCAGTAATGGCATTGGCAATAAGAGAACAAATCAAAGAGCACACCTCCTAAATCCATATCGGGAGTGACACAGAAGATGATGAGTTTGGCCTAATCCATATTCGAGCCAATAAGACCAAGTCTGCCCTATGAAATTTTTTAATCCATGCACTCTAAATACTATGAATGTTGGATACCGGAGAATTTGATGGTTAAGAGGAATCTGATGAAGAACCAAGTGAGGGGGAAATCAGCGAAGAAGAGGATGATGACGATGACGATGAGGATGAAAGTGAGGATAAGAATGATGGAGATGACTTTGATTCTTAAGGCGATGATGAGTACCTAGATTGGGATGACTACTAGGGGCCTTGGCACAATGATGATGATGATGAATTAGGGTACTACTCACCTAGGGATCCGAGAGGATATTCTGTGTATGCAATTGGCGAAGATGACCCAATGATTAATCCCACAAATGCTATTCAACGGCACTCATAATCCATATAGAAGGGGAAGATCCAGCATAAGATTCAGAAGAAGATAGTGAAGGGTATGAGATCACTGTTGAGGGTGAAGCAAATCCAATAGCAGAACACATGGCTTATGCTTATAATCGTTTGGTTGACATCAAACTCGAGGCTGATGAGATTGATTAGATGTTAGGTAACCAGCCATTAGTGAAAAATGCTACACCGAGCAGTTGATAATCTTTGAAAAAATAGGGGGGCATCCACACTTGCAGAAATGATAGATACAGAAATTGCATGGATTTCTAATTCATCCAATAAGGTACTGAGCCAGGGCAATGGATATTTGTAGAGGACCTCGACCTCTTACCCTAAGCCAAGAAGAGGAATCTGAGGAAGAAGATGACCCCATGGTAGGGATAATTACCATTACAAATAGTGATTATGAAGATTGCTATCCCACAGAGATCATCGTGAAGAAACTTGTCAATGTGATGGAAACTCGGAGTGGAAGAGACTACAAGGGCAAGGCCCTAGCCGTAGAACAGTCAAGAACTAATGAGGTAGGAACCAGTGGATTGAAGAAAGAATTGGAGCTAATATCTCGATCTGGGGATTGTTGATGACCTCCCCCATGCACTGTGAAGCAGTCTTGAAGTCTCTCATCAATATGCAAGTGCCAATTGAGATAGATCCGGTACACCTCTCGCATATAATAGGGTCAACATATACAGACAATCATTGATGTTCTCAGACTCTGAACTCCCTAATGGTGCCCAACACAATAAAGCTCTACACATTACGGTAGAATGTCTAGACAAGGAGGTTCCCTAGGTTCTCATTGACAACGGGTCTGCTTTGAATGTTCTACCCTTAAGATCGGAAAAGAGTATTGGCATCAACTTGGGAGAAATGAGACCGTCAACCAAACCATACAGGAATATGACAACACTAAGGGAAAAATCCTTAGCATCCTCACCATCATCATAGTAATTGGCCTAGTAAAGTTTGATATTGATTTCCAGATCATTGATATACCGACATCTTTCAACATGCTTTAAGGAAGGCCTTAGCCACATCATGCAAAGGTAGTGTCTTTTAGTCTCCATCAGAAAATGAAATTCATTCATAAAGGAAAGGTGATTACAGTAGCCAGAGATCCCGAAGTGGTGAACACCTTAGCCAACATTGAAAATGGAGAAGAACAAGACCAGGAGGTTTAACTTAGTGGTTTTGAAATAGAGGAAACTTGTGCAACACTCACCAAGGAAATGCCAGATGAAAAGACTTTGGCTAACTATGAAGCTATATGGAGCCCTCCGTGAATCAAATGATGAGAAACATGCAATAGTTTCTAGGGATGGGATTGGGAAATTATCATCAGGGTGTTTCAAAATTACCTACTACGGTGGTTAGCAAAGGAAAGAGTGGTCTTGGGTATATTCCTCAAACCCCCAGACTAAGGAACAAGAAGGGCAAAAAAGGGCAGAAGGTATAAAGGATGACTAGGAAAATCTCCGCCTTTTACTTCCCCACTCTCAATGGGTACTTCGTAAGGGAAGGAGAAGATTTTTCCTTTTACAAAAATGTTGAGCCATGGTTTGACGAAACGTGCAAAGATGCAACCAGGGTTTGAAGTATTCTTTCAAGAAGAGTTCGACTAGGTAACTCATGAGGTAGAACAATAATAATTGCTAGC
>CM040967.1:32623135-32688839 GCA_022985045.1 Macadamia tetraphylla
ACTATATGGTAGTTTATCCGATACGTTTGGTCTCAAGGATGGACCCAATAAAGTACCTCTTTGAGAAACCAGCTCTAACAGGAAGGATGGCTCAATGGTTGCTGTTGTTATCAGAGTTTGACATCACCTATGTTGCTAAAAAATCGATCAAGGGGCAAGCTATAGCCAACCATTTGGCTCCCCACCCCATGTAAGATGGAAGAGCCCTGGATGATGCCTTTCCCAATGAAGAAATCATGGCAATAGAAGAAGAAGACATGGTTAATGAATGGTAGCTATTCTTTAATGGAGCAGTTAATCAAAAGGGGTGTGGTGCCAAAATATTGTTTGTCACTTCTGACGTTCTTTATTTATTTTCATCATTTCACCTTGACTTCCCCTGTACCAACAACATTGCTGAATATGAAGCTTGTGCCTTAGGACTCGAAATTGCCTTGACTACTGGGGTAAAAAGGATCAAAGTATATGGTGATTTATCCATTGTCATTTGTCAGACGCAGGGAAAGTGGAAGACCAGAGCTAAGAAGCTAAAGCCGTATCAAGAACATCTGGAGGAGGTAATTGGACACTTTGAGAAGATCTCATTTGAATACTTCCAAAGGGACAATAATCGGTTCGTCAATGCCCTTGCGACCTTGGCTTTCATGGTAGAATGCAATCCCACGGCTAGGGTTCGACCATTCTTAGTGAACAAAGAAGCAAGCCCATTTATCAGAATTCAGTGAATTCTCTCACTATAGATGGTCGTCTTGGTTTGCTCACATAGTGGATTTCATCAGGGGAAGGAAGTATCCAATAGAAGCAAGTAAAAGAGAGAAGAAATTTTTAAGGAGATATGCCACCCAATTTATCCTTCAAGGAGACTTGTTATACAAGAGATCCTATGATGGAATACAGTTGCTGTGTATGGATGAAAAACAAGCCACAACCATCATGGAAGAAATTCATCAAGGCCTTCGTGGACCTCACATGAATGCCAAGACGTTAGCCAAGAAGATCCTCAGGCTGGGATATTATTGAAACACAATGGAAGCATATTGCGTAAGCTTTGTCAAGAAATGCTACAAATGTCAGATATTTGCCAATATCATACATATCCCACCAATGGAGTTACACTCACTCAGGTCTCTTTGGTCATTCTCTACTTGGGGCATTGGCAGCATTGGAAAGATCAACCCAAAGGCATCCAATGGTCACTAATTCATTTTGGTAGCCATTGATTATTTCACCAAGTGGATAGAAGCTCACCATATGCGCCTTCACCTCGCTAGGTGGAAAAATTCATCTAAGAAAATATCATTTCTCTATTTGGAGTACCTCAAGAGTTGATATCGATCGTGATCCCATTTTGGGGCAAAATCGATAAAATCAGATAAAGTTCGGTATAAGAAAGTATTTTCACCACTTACGTGCTGCACTAATAGGGCAAGAGAGGCGCTAACAAGAACATCAAGGTGATCTTATAGAAAATGACTGAAACACACAAGGATTGGGCAGATAAGTTATCCCTTGCCTTATGGGCATATCGGACTTTTGTGCGATCCTCAACAGGGGCAACTCCTTTCTCTTTGGAGTATGGGGTTGAGACAGTTCTACCCATGGAAATCCTGGTACCATCTCTAAGGGTGCTCCTAGATAGTCAGTTACCTGAAGGAGAATGGGTGAAGGACAGACATGACGAGCTCAATTTTCTCAACGAAAGAAGTATGAAGGCCATAGACAATCTAAAGAAGTATCAATTAAGAATGGCAAGGGCCTTCAACAAGAATGTGAAGCCCCATCACATAGAAGAGGATGAACTTGTTCTTCGAGAACAAAGAGCCCCAATTCATGACCCAAGAGGAAAATTCAGGCCCAACTAAAGTGGCCCATTCACTATCAAATAGATTCTACTAGGTAAAGCCGTAAAACTCATAGACCACAACAGTAAAGAAATACTCGAATTGGTCAACATAGATCAACTCAAGAGATATTATGTCTAAAAGGGTGAATAGGCCGAACTACGTTAGACCTGATTCCTCTCAAGGGATACGTAGGCAACTTGACATGTGCAAGTGTGGTCTCAACCATCTCAAAATAATAAATTGGTTCATAGATTAATAATCAAAGTATCCAAAAGATCATCATAGTTTGTGTCCCCCAAGAATCACCATTTGGCATGCAAGGCCATTAGACATCCATCATCCGTCTATGGTCCTCTAGATTCTTATCCAGAATTCCATCTCCCAAAAGTTGCCACTTGGCACTAGAATGTCAAGGCCATTTAATTCTCCATCCTTGATTGCTCAAAAAAAAAAAAAAAAAAAGAGAAGGGTGCTTGATGCAACAGTGTTGAAGGCTTGGTTGTATCAATAGTTAATGAGTGATACTTGATAAATCATCACATCTCTTTGTTGCTTATAGGTTTTAGGAAAAGTCATGGACTCATTGGATGAGACGTTGAGAAAATGGACTTTGGACATAAACATGAGGGCACCAAGACTACTAGAATCCGAGAATATGTCGATGCTTAGTCGGATCAGGTGTGTAAAGCTACATCACCATATACTCCAACAGGTGCCTCAACACTGGGTTACCAATCTTTATGTGTTTCGGTTTGGATTAGTTGAGATCTGCCCGACTCTCAAAGAATTCTAAGTTTGTATGCTATCTCCACCCAAGGGCAGGTTAATACAATCATCTTTGAAGAAATATTACTCAGAGGAAATTCAAGATTTCTTCGGATGGAAGGAGGAAGAAGTAAAGCAATTTATTAGATATGGGAAGATCGATATTCTGAAGGTAGCCAGGATCTTCATTCAGTATCTATCATTGGGAAGAATCCATCAACGAAGATCACAGGACACTTATCTAATTTGTATGATAGCTCATTATGTTCTCCGAACTACCGGATGTGGTGCACCACTTGTTCTAATAGAAGTGGTAAAGCAATTGAAGAAAGGAGGTGATATCATCCCTACAGTCCTTGTGGAAAAACTCAAGGGATTTGATGACATGAGCCATTTCCATAGATTCGGACTTAATCAGTATCAAGGAAGTCCTATAATATTCCAGATTTGGCTCCTCGAGAAACTAAGGTTGACTAAGCCATTGAAAGAATGCCAACTCGGAGCTCTTTGCTACCAGGAAAGGAGGGAAGCTCCATAATTCAAGCTCATTGTTGATTGGAAAGAGTACCAACAAGGAAGAAGTACAAAGGATATTGCATGGAGATGCCCTGAAGATTTTCTAATGAAGACCCCTAGATACAACTACGTCAGTTTGATGGGATTGACTCACACGTCCTTTTACTTACCTACGTATATCAGCCGACAGTATGGATTGAAAGTAGATGGTCCCGAGGAGCTAATGAACTTTTACCCATGACAAGAATTGTCTCCCTATATTGTTACCTATTTATCCCGTTTATGGTAGGAAGGTTATTTTCATATAATTCACTTGGTAGTAAAATGAAGAGATATTTGGACTTTCATGTTATCTCGATTATTCTAATGAAGACTTGAGTTGTGAAATTGATCATGCCTAAAAAAAAAAAAAATCAAAACCATAAAAAAACGGAGATTTTCTTTGAGCCCAAAGATAGTTTTCCATTCATAAAATACTAAGTTTGGCAAAAGAAAAAAAAAATAATAACAAACAAACATGGGGAGGGAAAAAGAAAAAGAAAAAATATACATGTGTTTGTGTTTGCAGGAACTATAGGAACAGATCCTTAAGAGTCAAAGTCCTCATTTGATCTGTACTTGGGGCACCCTCATTGAAAGGCGAGGAGTCTGTGGGTGTCAATCCTGAATCCGCCAACCTTCAGGTTAGATCTTGAATCTATGCTTGCTACTGGGCGTTCTCCTGCTGATAGGAGCTAACTTGGTTCTCTAAGGCAACAATCCTTCTGTCCTAAGGAATATGAGAGATGGTCAAGAAAAGAGTAATAAAAGAAGAAGAAAAAAAAGAGAGAAGGGGAAAGGTACCTTGTCGATCACCACCTCACACAAGCACTGATGCATCCTCCTGATCTTGGTATAGATCTTCAGAGACACTTGAGAAGAAGCATATCAGACAAGGAAGGTCGAAAGCCAAGCAAATGAAAGATGATTAGATACTCACATAATCATATGGGATAGGGAGCCCGAGAGAAGCATCTATGTCTGTTCTCCACCTCAAAAGAGGAGGGATGCTAGGATTGGCTGTGTTGGGATATGACCAACCTGGGAAGCCATGGAAGGGAACGGTGGCTATCCTGAGGGATCCACTTGCACTAGTAGAAGATCCAACTTGGGATGGACCAGTAGCACTGGTATGTGATTGGATGGTGGAAAGGTCTACACGCCATGTTCACCCCTGAAAGAACATCAATCAAGGCTAAAAGGAATTGAAAGTCTAAAGGTGATACTCAAGGACGAGCAACATACCACTGGACTGTCAAGACCAAGAGGGGTGCAAGCAATCTCTTCCTTAAGGAAAGTCTTGTAATCCCTATCCTACTTAAGGAATGAATCATCCCATATTCCATTGGCCAATCTCTCGATTTGGTCCACAGGAATGCACTCCGAACAATGCATGGTTGGTGGAGGAAGATAAGAGAGAAGCATGTATAAGTATCAGACCATTGGGATATGACTCTCTCTCCTAAATACCAAGTATATCCCCATATACCCCTGAATATGACTCGGTTCTCTAATAAGTATCTAGCCTAAGTAATTTCATTAAGGTCTAGGAACATAAGAGGATGGAATGGTCTCCAAGCGACCTACAAATTCAAGAAAAAATAAGTGTGGCATAGGACATAAGGAAATTTGATGACAAAGCATGGCTTACCTTTGTGAGCCTGTTCAGGAGAGAACAGGCAATTGTCCCTAGAGGATAGCACCGGACCCTGCATACTTGGCTATCTCCCCATCTCACAGCTATGGGAAAGGGCGATGTCTGAGGGTCCTTTAGTATGGGAGTCATAATCTCTAGATGCTTGTAGCATCAGGCTGATTTGAAAAATCAAAGTGAAAAAAGTAACCAAATGAAAAGAAATAAGTACAAGATCAAGAGATTACTTGGAGGATGTAGCCCACTCCATTGAGACCTTGGTCCCCATATGACAACAGATCTAGAGACCGCAGCAAATATGCATAAGCAGCCCTGTCCCAATCCCAGGTGTCCACATCCTGGAGATTCTGAAAGAAGTTAGCCATGCGAATGTCTATCCCACCTCGGAGGTCACCGAAGAGACATTGACCCACAGTGAACAAAAAGAAAGAATGGGTCACTTGTGCCAGGTTACCAGGGTTTAGCCCCAGGCCGGCCCTCCACCAACTAGCACTGATCTCGTTAAGGTGGATGTATATCTGATCACCCTTGATATCTATGCCTGTCAAATCCATGAACTCCCTAGCTGTCAGAGTATCGGGAAGGGTCAAGAGCCTCCCCCCAAATGGTATGCCTGTCAAGGCATAGAAACACAAGGGCATGATAGTGATCTTGCCAATAGGAAGATGGAAGGAGTGAGTACTCGGCCACCACCACTCCATCAGGGCCCTTGCTAATGCCGGACTGAACTTCCTAGTCTCTATGGAAGCTAATCTACTCAGGTATGATGAGTTAACCATCTCCTTCACTCTGTAGGGGAGCATCCTGTACTAATCCTGAGCTGTGTTTGGGTGTCCATATCTAGCTAAGCTCGGTGGTACTTTCCCATCATGCTTTTAAAAAAAATAATACTAATCAATGATAAGAGAAAGAAAAAAAATAATAAATGAATAAAATAAAAAATAATAATAAAATGTAAGGACTTACCCATGAACCCCATATTGAGTTGCAGACATAATTCCGAGTATTGTGAAGTGTCTGTTTGGAGTACCAGCCAGTAAGGCCCTCATCCCCTTGAGAAGAGTTGCTACAATCATCCAACTGGACCTCTCCACAAGTCTTTCTCTTTCTCTTCTCAGTCATATTTTCTAAAATCACAAAGAACCCCAAGAAGTTCCATAAATTACAAAAAAGCACAAAAAGATGTCAAATTCTCCAAATGACTCCTTCCTCAAGAACTATAAAGATCTTCAAAAGGAAGATGAAGAAATTCAAAGGAAAATTTGAAGATCTTTGGAAATTTTTTTTTTTTCAAGAAACCCGAAAAAAATGCAAAAAGCTTTGGATCTTTGAAAAGATTCAAAAATCCAAGCTCACTCACTCACAAATCGTTCCCAACTCAGAAAAATCAGAATGGAGGATGAATAGGGGGGGGGACCATTTTGTGGGTAAAAAAAAAATTTGAGATTCCACTTCCAAGGTGCAAATCAAAGGTAACCACAAAAAGCCAAACCCAAAATAATTTCTAGTGGTAGATGAAAATAATATCACATGGAAGTGGAAAGTGAAAAGGGGAAAGTTAAATCCAAATTTGTGTGGTAGATAAAAATTATATCACATGAAAAGGGGAAAGTGAAAATCAAAATTTCATTGGTAGGTAAAAATTATGGTAAAAAATTCAAAGAAGGAAAAAAAAAAAAATCAAAAGCAAAGAGCAAGATTCCAAATCAAAAAGCTGAAATTCAAGACTCCAATCTCTTGGTTCAAAACCAAGAACCCCAATCAAGAGGCAAAAGAAAAATTAGAAAAAGAATCAATTTCATTGACCCGGCCCTAGGTGGCCCAATTTCATTGACCCGGTCCTAGGAGGCCCAATTTCATTTACCCGGCCCCAGGTGGCCCAATTTCGTTTACTCGGCCCCAGGTGGCCCAATTTCATTTTCTTGGCCCCAGGAGACCTAATTTCATTGACCCGGCCCAAAGTGGCCCAATTTCATTTATCCAGCCCCAGGTGGTCCAATTTCATTGACCTAGCCCTAGGTGGCCCAATTTTATTTACTCGGCCCCAAGTGGTCCAATTTTAAACTGGCCCCAGGTGGCCCAATCTCATTTAAACTAGCCCTAGGTGGTCCAATCTCATTTAACCCGGCCCCAAGTGGCCGAATCTCTTTGAATCAGCTCCGAGTGGCCCGATCTCATTAATGAGTACCCCAGGCTGGCACATAGAAGCCCGACCAAGGAAATTCAGGAATCCAAATTTTTTTTTTACAAGATTGAAAGAGTAACGAATTTCTTTCTTGTAATCAACGGTCCCAGATAGCCCAGATTGGGTTGTAAGACCCAGCCTGGAGATCGAACCCCCTAGACTAGCACATGGAAGCCCAACATAAGATCAAGAACTAACGTCTTTTGCAGGATTGGAAGAGCAAGGAATTTCTTTCCCATAAATCAGCAACCTAGGTAAGTCTCAAACTTTAAAGTAGCTAAAAGATCTATTGCATTTTCAACTCCGTCATTAATGAGAGAAATGACAACAGTACACGCTCCGGGTTACAAAATGTTGTCATTCTTTTCTTTGCACTTTGGTTGTTGGCACAGGCCTCGGCTAAAGAGGGGCATTTTGTAGACACCTAATTTCGTCATCCTCATTCGGCTATGATAAATTACAGATCATGGAAATGACCCCTTGCTGTTGATTAATAGAGGTGACGATTGACTGTGGTAACTCGATCCATGAACACTTTATACCTACCCAAAAACCCCAAAAAATCCCATACGGGAGAGAAGAGGGTCCAATTATGACGTTTTATATATGAAGGAATCCGATCAGAATGACCATACAGATGGATAGTACTCAAAATTACAATTTCAACGATATATTATACACCAAAATTGGATCATCGGATCTCCTACAATAGCTCCTAGAAATTCAACCTAATTGCGTCAACCAGCTAGCCCCATAAGCACACCACGAGCGCTGGCCAGCCAGTGCCATATACACGCCGCGTGCTCTAGCCAGCCAGTCACATATGCATGCCACGCGTCTGGGCCTAGCTAGTCCCAGACGACCCTGTATGCGCTTAGCCACTGCGCCTTGCCCTAGCCCATGCACTCTGGTGCCCCAGCGCCACCACGTGCCCAGAGCCTAGTCCATGCTACCCAGTGTGCAAGCCCGTGCGCACCCACACTCCAGCCTGTGTGCCCCTACCTCCTAGCCCGTGTGCCCCCCGCTTGCCAGCTTATGTGCCCTCGCGTGCCAGCTTGTGCGCCCTTGCCGCCCAACCCATGCACCCCCATGTGCCCCCACGTACCAGCCTATGTGCCCTTGCCGCCCAGCCCGTGTGGCCCTATGTGCCACTGTGCCTCGTCGCCTGCACCTGTTAACCTGTGCCTCAGAGGCCACCCCACGCACCCTTTCAACTTCATAACCAGCACCCTATGTGCACCTCACCAACCCTATGTACCCATGCATGCCCCGTGCACCCTTACCCAGCCTCGTGTGCCGCCGTCAATGGCCGAAATTTGTGTTCCACTAACTCCATGGGTGAAGAGATTTTTTCTTCACCTGCTTGTGCATTTTACCCTACCCCGCTAGCATATCCTACTCCGTAACCTCCCATTGGTCCAAAAAGGAATCTTTTTACCTTATTAGTCTAAAAAAATTACCTTCCCCCCTATTGGACAAAAAAATTTACCCTCCATCCCATTAGTCCAAAATTTCTTACTTTCATCCTATTGGTGTAAAAAAATCACTTTTTTCCCCCATTGGCTAAGGGAATTCCCTTTCCCTCCTCATTGGTTTAAGAATCCTATAGATATCCACCTCCCTTTGGTTTTAGACAACAAAACACTATAATATCCAAGTCTCCAAGAGAGCATCCTTGGAAGAGAAGCTTTGCCCTATCTCCTCCCCTTTCCCTCCTTGAGGTTTTTCAAGTCTTCGGAGAGATCTTCATATCTTCAAAGTGTTCTTCAGGCCTTCGAAACTCTTCAACCCTTTGTCTTCTTCGAGTGAGATTTTGTATAGAATAAGTTTTCCCTCACTCTCCCACCCCCTCTTGAGGTTCTTCCAATCTTCGTGGAGATCTTCGTTAGATCCGAAGTGTTCTTCGAATCTTTAAAGTGTTCTTCGAGCCTTTGAAGTTCCTCAATCCTTAGGATTAGCCTATCCCTAACGGAAGATCTGTCGGAGTGCCATCTCAGCCTAGCCCTCTTATAGCCTATTTCTAGCGGAAGCTCTGCCAAATCGACACCTCAGCAAAAATCCAAAAGTACCACCTCCCTAGCGAAAGCTCTGCCAAATCGATAGCTCGGCCTAAAACCTAAAAGTAACCGTTCCTAGGCAAAACTTTGTCCAAATATCATCACGGTCAACGACTCTCGAGAAAGGAAGTTGGAGGTCTAGACAATCTTCTCCTGAGCCAATAGAATCCAAAAAACCGCTCGTGACGGCACTAATCGGGGTCCTACCACTCTTGGCACCCCTCTTGGCACCCCTCTTGGCCCGAAATAGGGGTCAAACACAAGTATAAATCTTATTCAAATTAGCATAATGTTAATTTTATATTGACCTTGTTTTAGTGTATATAATCATTTAAATTCAGTTAATGTACATATGTGTGATAACTTATCCATACATGTGGAATAACAATAATTGTGGAAATGTTCGTTTTGAAGCATCTAGTAGGAAGACCGGTTGAACCAGGTAGATTGGGTGCTTAACAGCTTTCCGACTCTACAACTTGACATTGCCCTAAATCTCTGGACCAGACCAATTCTTGGGCCCTTTCCTCAGAAATTGGGCCCATCCCCAGGTCCTAGGCCCATAATCATAAGTGGTGACTCTAAACCCTTTTGCGTGATCCCAATCCCCGTATTGGACCATCATCAAATCCCTGTCTCAAATGATGAATTTTATACTCTTGCGAAATAGGCCCCCACGTATCTCCAAGTGATGGTGCGAGGCCTGCGGGTAAGCACACATGACACACCCCTGCCTCATGGAAGAGAAAGAGAGGAGAGAAGACGGATTATAGGCAGGTCCCTTTTTTCCCCCTCCCCATCGAAAAAGGGGGGGAAGAGAGATCTCGTCTTTCGACCACTACCCTCACAAACACCCATAAGCCTGGATGACAAAATCTTAGATAGGACCTTACAGAAAAAGTTACCCATGCATATGGGTCAGAATCTATCCAAAGACAAAACTCCCTCAATATTTGGAATTAAAGTGATGAAACAATTATTTACTCCATTTGGTAGCCTATCTACAAGGAGGAAAAGGGGTAACCTCCTTGCAAAAATCCATCACTACCAAACTCCCAGCACTTCTTGAAAAATTTTCTTGGAAACCCATCAGAGCTAGGGGAACTCTCTGGATCTAAATCCCACACAGCCTGTTTAATTTCTTCCCTACTCGGAATCGAATCCAAACTAGCAACATCAGCATCAGCTAGCACTTTGGGGATACAGCCTAATAAATCTTGATGCACTGACACATCAGAGGCCTTATGAAACTTCTAAAAATAGTTTGAGATGTAATCAGCAATTCCCTACGGATCCGAGACCCTAGTACCATTCTCCCTTTTAAGGGAAGTAATCTAACTTTTGGCTCTTCTTAGTTTCGCGAACAAATAGAAAAACTTCGAATTACAATCTCCACTCCTCATCCATCTCTGCTTAGCCTTTCAGCCCATAACTTCTCATGCATCTTGTTTGCCAAGAGTAAGGCAGTTTTTGCATCCGCCTCTTTAGCAAAAAGATCATCTGACATACCTGACTCTTCAATCATGTCCTGGATCTTCTTTAATTCTAGCATAGCTTTTCCCACTTCATCATTCAAATTAGGAAAAGATTCTCTTGCCCATATCTTCAATTTCTCCTTCACACACCTCAATTTTTGAGAAAAAGCAAGAATTGGATTGCCCCCAAAATGCACCTTCCACGCCTCCTCCACCACCTTTTTAAAATTTTCATGCTCCATCCAAAAACTATGAAAACGAAAGGGAACATTTTTTGGTTTTGGCACTGAATCATAAACAATAAGCAATGGGGCATGATTAGAGATCGAGCTCACCAAAACACATTGCACAATATTCTTGAAGACATCTAGCCATTTCTCATTATAGAAACTTCGGTCTAGACCTATAGCCACATTTCCCCTCCTTCTATTATTTTTCCAAGTGAAATTCTTCCCTTGAGAAGGCACTGGTAACAGAATACATGCATATAACATTCCCTAGAACTCAGCAGCAGAGCTAAAATTAAAATTACCCAGACCCCTTTTTCTGTTGGACAATAAAGTAGCATTAAAATCACCCAAAATAGTCCATGGAATTACGGATGTTGCCTGGGACTCTAGGTCCAACCACAATTGGTGACGAATAATTTTAAAGGAACTGGCATGCACAAAGGACATACCAGGCTCAACCCCAAACAATTCTACCACAATTGAAATTTTTTGATCTAACGAAGCAGTAACTACTAGGTGTTGGACGCCTAACTTCTAAATTACCCAAAGATTAGGCACTTTGTTTTGCCTCTCATTGTGAATAAAGTCCACAGAGTAACCCATCTAACTAAAAAATAAAGCTGGAAATCTACTTACTTGCACTATTGGTTCAACCAAGCAAAGAATTTTGGGAGCAGCTTCCTTCAACATCATACGTAAGGCAGTTTTTGCAGCTGCCTTCCTAACACCTCGAATATTCCAATACAGAGCACCCATTGGACACTAATTGGATTTAGAATTTTTTTTCAGACTTGTTCGCCTGACCACCAGTCTTCTTCTATTTTCCTTTCACTACCAAAACACCACCCTGTTTTTCTTTTAGCAACATTGCTTGGTCCACCATAGCAACCTCTTCATGTAAAACTGAAACAGCCCCCCTTGAGAATTCAACTATAGGCATTGAAGGAATAACATGCTCCTCCCGAGAGACAGAAGTAGGATGCTGACTTCCAATAGCACCCAATCGTCCACGACCCTGAGCAGCATTCACCTCGTAGAGCGATGAGGTTATCTTGCCTCCGATGCATTCAGGTCTCTCATTACTAGAGGGTACTGAAGAGACCCCACCCCATCTCACGCACAACCTACTGACTCGAGTTTTCACCTGGGTCATGGTTCGAAGACCCATATTCAGAGCCCACATCTGATTCAATGGCTGAATCCTTCTCCGATTGAATCTGGGGAGCACAATCAGCATTTTCTCCCTCCTTACCTAAACCGTTAGGTCTTAAAATGGTAGGTTC
The DNA here is from genome assembly GCA_022985045.1 of Macadamia tetraphylla. Taxonomy (NCBI): domain Eukaryota; kingdom Viridiplantae; phylum Streptophyta; class Magnoliopsida; order Proteales; family Proteaceae; genus Macadamia; species Macadamia tetraphylla. Next base: position 32,635,184 of record CM040967.1, read on the forward strand.
CTTAAAGATTTGAAAATCCCCGTCCTTTCCTAAATTGTTAGGACTCAAAACGGTAGGTTCCAAGTAGATTTGAATATCTCTACGTTCTACTAGAATATTCTGAGGAGCAATATTGGAAACTGGATGCCGCGGATGTGGTAGAGACCTAGTCCCATTAGGAAACTCCCTCACTGAGTTCACCTCAACCGAGTTGACTCTATCTTCTTCATACACCGCCCCAGGGATACCTGCAGCGTTCTCCACCATAGATTGTTTTCCATCATCCATTTTCTTTAGCCTGTAGCAAGCTACTAGGTGTCCAACACATTTATAGTAGCCACATCTCTCCATGTTGTCTTCATTCAGAGATGTCAATCTCCACTAATATCCTTGCGAAGTATCCCATGAGACCTTGCCTTGTATGTCTATCTAAGGCCACAGGACGTTCTACAACCTTTGCAATGGACAGTAAAACACTCTTATACATGTACAGCAGACGAATCCAAACAAGTTTAGTTAAGGACTGCTTCTCATGAATATTAAAATCAGGCTTCCAATGCTGGAAGCGTATCAATTGATCACCAATTCTTAAAGGACTTCTCCTCCATATAGCCGCTTTATCCCCCTCATAGTGGAATTGGAAAATAACATATCACTTTCCTAGTGGATGCATTACCACACCATGATTCATTTTCCAGTTTGCACGAGCCTCCTCTCTCAAAGCATCAAGAAAAATTAGACAGAAGTTTACCCTACCTATCAAAGCAAAAAAAAAAAAAAAAAAAAAAAAAAAATTGCCTCATTAATTCATAGTCCTGCTATGGTATAACTATTCACCGAATGCTTCTTGCCTTGATCGGTTCTGGTAAAGAATCAATTGCAGGCCAGGAAGAATTCCATAATGCCTTTGCAATTGGGGTGCCATGTCAGGGCCATGATCCATAGATTCCCTGGCTGCACCATCATCTTCCTCCCCATCCACAAAAGCTCTTCCCCCAGATCACCAGACTCTCTCTCTCCTTCTCTCATTTCTCCTAGCATTGAAGGACTTGGACCTTTCCATCAAAGTGGTTTTGGAAATCCCCGAAGAGAACGTCCCACTTACGCGTAGCCCTTCGTCCCTAGTGTCCTCTCCCTCTCACTCAACCCCTTCTTCTTATTATTCTATCTCACACAATTAGGAGGTCCACAATCCACTCCTTGCCGACTCCCTTGAGCTTCTTTCTTCCGTCAAGACTTAGATCTAGTGAAACCTTTAGCCATTGCCTATCAAGAGTGACATTGTGTCGTCGAACAAGCCACAAAACAGATCTGGTTCCTTGATGTTGTCAGTTTCTCCTGTTCCTCCCAGATTGTTTCGTTAGCTCCGTTGATGCTCGTTGGGCCTAAAATGGCTCATCCATGAGCTACTGCTTTATTCTAGTGTGACTCTACCACTGACCAAGCCGCAGCCCAAATCTGGATTTTTTATTGGTCTCTCAGATTGAATTCTTTGCACCACTGACACCCTGATGCAATCTCCCTCATGGGATTTCCTGATTACAAGGATCAGGAGAGGACTTGACTTTGTAGATGAAGCCAATTTTGGATAGAATGACCTTCGACCAGTAATTTGGGGATATCTCTCTACTTCGATATCGGTTTGGGGTGATTCAAATTGAGAATTAAAGACAAGAGGTGGGGCTACAACTTTTTTGAGATATTGGGTGAAAAATGGTTTAAAAGGGCTGACAAGTTACTACAATTACACAGTCCAAATCTAAAAATGAAATAAAATGAAAATAGATAGATATGGGCTGAAATGCAACTCTTCTAGGATGATTGCAGCATCAATGGGGGTGTTGAAACTCTTCTAGGATGCAAGTGAAGTAGAGAAATTCCAACTCTTCAAGGATGGAATGAAACTTCTTCAAGGTTTCAAAGAAACTCTTTTAGGTTTCAAAGGAATCTCTCAATTGGAGAACCAACAATTTGATTAATCAAATTCAATTAAAAACTCATCTCAATCTATTTTTACATGCTATCTTTGGTGGCCTTTTATAGGAGAATAAAATTTTAAAATCTCAACTTCTACCCCTAAGATCCTAAGGTTGAGATTAGATAAGATAAGAAAAGAAAGATGGTAGAGAAATTCCATTATCTTGGGTTGCTACAAAAGTTTGTATTGCCCAAGGTCTTGATGCAAGTTTCAAAGTCTTGATTATTGTTTCAAGATAAGCAGTGACTTCCAAGTAGGATTTCTTTGAAGCTTTCAAGGGAAGCGAAGCTTCTTGACATAGGGAAGAGCAAGAGAAACTTAAAGGAATCTCTTAGGGACTCCTAATGGTGGATTTGGTCAAGAGTGTTTGAGCAAACTTTTTTCAGTGCTCGGTTTCTTCTTGGCCTTGATTCAAGTCGATCAAATGAGCTTTACGGTCTTGGGCTTTGACTTGATGGGCTTGGGCTTGCATCACACCCTCAAGGCTAGCCACATGCATTGGCTAGCAGCCCGCAAGGCTGTCAACTATGCTCAGTCAACAGTTGCCTTTCCATTGTCGGCCGCAAGGTCGGCGCCCCTCCTGCAGTGACTCACCTTCACTAGGCTAGCTTCTCGCTTGGTGTGGCCGTCGACAATGCCAGCACCCCGCCACCTTAGCTACCTCCTTGTTGGTGAAGCTCTAATTTGTCTTGACGGCTAGGAATATGAAGTGTGGAGACATGTTGAGTAAGGATTGGTGGAACCCTACTTAGAATTGTCATGATTGCCTCTCTTCAATTATTTGGGCAGCTTGGTTCATATCTCTTCGCCTATGTGGGCTTTTGAGTTTTAAGTTGGGTTGCCCAACTGAGGCTTGAGATGTTTACCTTAATGGGCCCTTGTCATCCTTTCATGGGCTTGCTATATTCCTCCACTTTCCTTTTTATTTTTTTGGGACATCCTTTGCTAGATATCTCTTATGTACTTCCATTTTAACATATATTAATAATAGAAAAAATACTGACATTTAGAAAAAAAAAAAAAAAGTTCTTGCTAACTAAGTGCTTCTATAGAACTAAAAAGAAGGTGATGTATATAATCGTCAAATCAACTAAACTAATTCCAGAAGACCTAAACAACAACAAACTCAACCTAATCCCAACTTAATGAGGTTGACTACATGGATCTTATAGAAAAGGAGAAATGAAAACTGAAAATGATACATGAAATGAAAAAGAATTTAAGAAAGCGGAAGGAATGGAGCACAACACCAAGAAATAAGGAAAATCTCAACTAAACGGTGTCAACCAAGGAGACCCAAACAAGAACAAAAAAAAACAGAGTTATCTCAGAACCTCAAGGTCGACTTACTGAGCCATGTTCTTCCTCCTATGGTACTTTTAAGAGTGCCTTCCTTGATGCTGATCTGATTCACAGTCTCTGTACATAGTAGATAAACCGAGCTTGTCGGCAACCTCGGAGAAACTATCACATGTGGAACATAGGGGCTTAAATCTATGATGACATCTCTATTGCATGTTCTTTCATGGTTTTCTAACTCTTCATGGATTTTATGCTATTTATAGTGATGTCTTAAGCTCATTTTTAAATTTCAAGAGTCTTTGGAGTAGGAAGAATATTTCAATGATTTAGGTTTTTTTTTTCTTTTTATTTTTTCCGCTAAAAATCCCAAGAACTTTATTAATATAAAAAAAAAAGAAACAACATGCACAAGAGCAACTGAGAAATCTCGCTGATATGGGAGGGAAAGAGCTAAAGGAACCTAACAATTCATGTTTTTTCGCATTTTTTGCTAGGAAATCTGCAAGAACGTTGGCTTCCCTGAAACAATGGGAAATCTTACACTAAATCAAACATAGATAGTTGCTAAACCATTCCATATTTGCAGAACATACCAAGAAATAGTATGGCCTCTATTATCTCTAAACAGACGTCCATCGATTGCTCTTCCATGGTTACCAAATGAGCAACCATCAACATTAAGCTTAGCCCATCCTGCAAAAGGCTTACACCAAACAATTTCTAGGATTGATTGATTATTTTGGCTGATCTTGAAGATTTAACTATGAGACCTAAGAATATGATAAGTATCAAACCCTCCTGAGAGATCGGTGAGGTATCTCCATTAAGAATACAACAAGTACCAGGGGATTTGAGAGATCAGTGAGGGTGTGAAAACTTTATTTCCACATCACCTAGGGAGAGATTACTGGGCTAGTTAATAACCTCTAGCCTCCTTAACATAGCATAACGTGTTTTAAAGCCTTGAGGCCCATGGGCCAAAGAGGACAATATTGTACTAAGGTTAATGGGGTCAAGGCGTTGCACTAACCATCTACAACAAAGAAGATCTCTCTGACTCTTCACAATGTCTTGCAGGTTCAAATTAGCATCTTTGAGATCCCTTTTCACCATATAACATAAATAAGCTGGAATTCTACAGATTCCCTAAAATCTCCTATTATTTCTTTCCTTCCAGATGTTGTTGAAAACTAAAACAAAGCTAGCCAACTAGTGGCCCTTCACAGAGGGCATTCTTCATTTTCTCAGACATCATTGGGCCAAGCCTGATATGCTAGATTGTTGACACCAAGTTATGCCAAAATAAGCTAGAAAACAATTCCAAACTTCCATCGAGTAGCAACATTCTAGAAATAGATGATGGATACTTTCCTCAACCTTTAGACAAAAGGGAGCATTGTGATGGGAGAGCAATGCTTTTGGATTTTATGAGGTCATCAGTGGGAAATTCACCATTCAGAGGACGCCACCCAAATGAAGATTGCCTTGGATGCAAGTGGGCGCCCCAGACTATAGGAAACCAAGGGATTCTTTGCTTTTTGCGACGGATTTCATCCTAGGCCAAGACAATGAAAAATACCCTAGAGGAAGTATAGTTCCATATAAAACGATCCTCTATATTACTTTGATGAAGACTAATATTTTTCACTATATTAAATATATTCCTCATAAAAGTAGATGATACCTCAGGAAGACTCCATTGGGAGTTTGAGATAACATCAGGCACTTTGAGATTCACTTAAGAGAAAATTTCTTCTCCCATATTAGAAAGCTCCATAATTGAAAGATCACTAAGACACTTATCCTTCCAAAAAAAATTAGTTTGGTTGCCATTCCCAGCAATACATCTTTCTTTACTAGAGATAAAATCCCAAACTCTTCTTATTTTAGGCCAAATTGACGAGGACTTATAGGGTTTCTTTATAGAGCCATCATAATAAATATATCTTGCTTTGAATAAATTTTCAATATGTATGCTCCATGCTTTATGTTCCGAGCCTGTTTGAAAAGAAGAGCTTTATTAACATCTCACAACTGACAAATGCCAAGACCACTCTTCCTTAGGTTTGAAGACTAGATCCCATTTGACTGTGATTGCCTTCATAGAATCCGCAATCACCACTTCAAATGAAATTTCTCATCGACATCTTCATCATAGAAATCATGGACGAGGGCCACCAATATACAGACATGCTATGAACCTTCATCCCTGAGATCACCAACTGTACCAACTGCACTCTTCCCACCATTGACAGAAACTTCCCTTTCCACCCTATAAGACAACCTTTGACTTTATCCATAACTACCAACAAAGATTGTCTTCTGACTCTTCCTTTGAATATTTCTACACCAAGGTATTTAGTAGAGAAGTTACAAATCGGAATTCTCAGGGTATCAACTATAACTTGCTTCCTAGAAGAGTGAACTTGCCCATAAAAAGCTTGCTCTTCTCCAAGTTGATCCATTGTCTAGAGAAGCCTTGATATTTTTGAAGAAAGGCATTCAAATTTTTAATATATCTGATGGAGTTGTTCATGAAAATGAATATGTCATCTGCAAAAAGATGATCATGAACAATAGACCTTTTTCTTTTTTTATTTTTATTTTTATTTTTTTTGCTTAAGATTAGCAAGAGTATATTAATAATGAAAAAGAGAGAAACATGCCGAAGCCATACAAAAGAATTCAGACTACACAAAACTCAACTCCCTAATCCACCTTCGGCATTGCCATCAGCAGAAAAGGGAGCTAAGACAAAGAAGACATAATACTTCAACTAAGCATAGACTATAAAAACCAAAATCTCGGTTTCCCAACTGCATCCCATTCTATTTCTTCATGTGTACACTGTGGTTGTCCATCCCATACCATTGAGGACCTATTAGTAGCCGCATACCTCGCCAGTTTATCTGCCACAACATTCACTTCTCTAAAGCAATGATGAATTTCCCACTGAATGTTGTTCAAGTAGCTAAGGAATTAATCCATTTTTGAGTGAAATACCACGGAATGGATTTCTTTTCAATACACCAGACTATAGCTCTAGAATCACACTCCACTTCAATCCAAGGAAAATTCAGATCTCTAGCTACCTTGATAGCTTCAAAGAAGGCCGCAAATTCAGCATATAAATTTGAAGATAACCCTTGAAAAAAGGAGAAGCAAACCATAGGCTTCCCTTCATGATTTCGGAAAGCACCCCCAGCACCTGACATACCTAGATTACCTAAAGAGCGTCCATCAACATTAATCTTGATACACCCATCAAGAAATAGACCCTCTATGTCCTTGAAGGGCTTTAATTTTCTTTTCGTTGGAAAGACACTAGAGGCCTCTGCAGAGAATTTCTTTAAGCAGGATAAAAAGAATAGGAGATATTGGGTCACCTTGGCGAAGGCCTCTCTCTACACCAAAGTAACCAACTGGATTCCCATTGAGTAGGATTGAAATCCTAGAAAAGGATAGGATCTGAGAGATCCAATTTACCCACTTTGATGAGAAACCAAATTTCTTGAAATCCTTAAATGTGAATTCCCAGGAAATTGTATCAAAGGCTTTCTGAATGTCAATTTTAATGCCCATTCCACTGCCAACATAGAAGAATGCATTAAATTGGTAAACATTGATGCCATGATGATATTCGATTGAATCACCTTTCCTTTTTGGAAGGCCCCTTGCTCTTCAAAAATCAAGCTTGGAAGAAGATAAGACAACCTGGTTGCCAAAATTTTGGAGAAAACCTTGCATGCAAAGAGGGCAGAATTTGTCTAGAGTCTCAGCACCTTCAGTCTTTAGAATAAGAACAATGAAGTTATTATTGACACCATATGACATAAGGCTTGAATTGAAAAAAAAAATCCCTAACAGCTCTGCAGAAATCGTCAAAGACCGATTCCCCACATTGTCTAAAAAAGGTTCCTGAGATACCTTTTGGACTCAGCGAACTATCAGGATCAAGCCCCCAACCACTTCCTTTATTTCCATAGGCTCTGGAATTTTTTCCAGACTAATCAAATCCACGTCATCAACCAATGTAGGGATGTAGTCTAAAAGCTCTGGATGTTCTTGAAGGGGAGAGGCTTTATGAAAATCATCATAGTAATGCTACATATATTATGCAATATAGCTCTAATCCAGAAGCTAAGTGCCATCAGGCTTTTTAAGCTTTCTTATGGTGTTCTTTGCTCACTGAATTTTAGCACACAAATGGAAAAACTTTGATTTCCTGTCATCTTGTTTCATCCACCGCAGTCGAGACTTTTCAGCCCATAGTTTTTCATGACTTTTTAGAGAAGTCAGATAAGTCGTCTTTGCATCCGCCTCCTTATTGAATAAATCATCATTAATCCCTTCTACTTAAATCTGATTCTGAACCTTCACAAGATCATCTTTAGCTTTAAGCATTGAAGCCTCAAATTTGGGAATGTTTCACAGAGCTAGGCTCTGATTAGGGGCTTAAGCGTTTTCAACTTTGTTTCTAAGATCGAGCTTGGAATACCCATGACCGGTTGATTCCAAGATCTTTAGACTAAGTGAAGCAAAGAATCCTCTTCCATCCAAAATCTCTGGATACGAAAGGGACAATTGCTAGTCTTAGGGGCAGATTCAGAGGCAATAAAAATAGGAGAGGCAATAAAAATAGGAGTATGGTCCGAGCCCACACTCAAAAGAACTAATTGGGCACAATCTTGAAATAACGTAAGCCAAGAATCACAGAAAAAACTCATATCCAAAACAGCTAAACATTACCTTGTTTCCTATTGTTTGAGCACGTGAATTTATGCCCCTTGGTAAGGAGACTGGATCAAGGAACAAGTATCCATCATAGTCTTCAATTTTGCAGCAGATCCCAGACTAAAGTTTCCAAGGATCCCTTTTCTCACGAGATGCGAAGGTGGCGTTAAAATCACTAACTAAGAGCTAAGGGAGCACCATCGCTGAGACTCCAGCCTGCTCCAGCCATAAGCTTCGTCTCTGAGCTCTGAAATTACTTGCATGAAGTACTAATATCGCCACCTTGCGCTGCTGCAATTGACTTCAAAGAAATTTGTTGATCTTGAAGAGGAAATGATGCTAGATCTTTTTTAGACCGCATCTCCATAAAAACCATAAATTTGGGGCCTTATCCACTCTGTGGTTGTGAATTAAGTCAGTCCTATACCCCATTTTGTTGAAGTACAGCTTCGGAAAAGCAGAAACTTCAATCTTCGGTTCAGCCAAGCACAGAAAGTCAGGAGAATTCTCTTTCACTAACATACACAAGGCTGATCTACCTACAACCTTCTTATATCCCCTCACGTTTCAATAGAGGACATGCATGAGGTTACCGATGATTTGAGGCAAGTGGACAGACCGCCGAGCCTGATCCAATACTGATTGCTTATCCTTCCCTCGTCTAACAGTTTCCAACCCTGCATAGCTTTCCACTGCATGCCCTGGCCTCATGATCAATATGGGAAATCTCAGGATGACGAACTACCACCGTTCCATCATGAACTGCACTCACATGTTGTTGCCCCCTTGCATCAGATCTCACGACCAGGCCAGGCCACGTCAGGTCGTCTCGCTGAACCAGTACCATCACGATGGAGGATCAAAATCCATTGTTTTTCTCATCCCTGTTTTTCCTTGTTTTGCTACCTGCAGAACACGACACGTGGACAACAGAGGATCCAACGGTCAAGGTTGGGTGAGGATTATTACATCCGATGCGTTGGTCTTAAAGTTGTCCACGTGTCGTGTTCTGCAAGTAGCAAAACAAGGAAAAATAGGAATGAGAAAAACAGAGGATTATTTTCCCACGATGGATGCCTCCATATTCAGCTTGCTCCACCTGAATCGGACTGTTGGATCGGTTATGATCCTCATATGAGCCACGCCTTGACCCAAACCCACTGTCCGCTCCATCAGCTCTAAGTTGGTCAGCGCCAACCATAAGATTTGAAACGAGAGCCTCGGTTTGGTAAGTTTCCGCTTGGGTTGCAACTTACCCCTCAATTAAAGGGAGCAATATTTCAATCCTTCCATTTGAGGAATTTGAAATAGAATGTTAAAAAATCAAACTCCTCTCTCTCTAAAACTCTCTAAAACTCTCTCAATCTCTCCCTAGGCCCTCCCATTCTCTTACCGACATTCTAGAATTTCAAAAGGGGAAATAAAACCAACTTACAACCCTTATAAATAGGACATTAGTGAATGCGTGTGTGTAAGTCCCAAGTTCCAAAGTGCAAGTGTGTGTACAAGGTGAGTGAAAGAGCGTACGTTGGTGAAAGTGTGAATAGTGAGCTATAGCTACTATTAAGAATAGTAAGTGGGTGAGTGAATAGTGAGTAAATATTTGAGTGATATCGTCATCACTAAATGTGTATGAGAGTGATAGAGTGTATGTTAGTGTATTATATGTGGGTAAACATAAGTTGTGTATTGTGAGTTTTCTTCTTCAATAAAAGTCTAATTTTCTCGCCACTTCGTTTTAACATAGAATCCCTCACCACGTGGCCTTCTATGGCTAGGAGAGATCCAATCAGGGAAGGAGATCGACTCCTAGCTGGAGTCTGATTTCTTTCCAAATTATCCGAAGATGCAGCAACTTCATCGCTGCCAGAAAATTCCTCCTCTCTGCCACTTCCACTATCAGCATAGACTGCTCCGAGAATGCCTTCCCGCAGTCTCCTTTCCATTTCCTGCAAGTCTAAATCTGCAAGCATCAATGGCTTCACCAACTTTCTTATAGTAGCCGCACCTGCTCGATCCATCGAACCAAAATAAATCATCAGAACCTGGTTTCCTCCTTTCTACTTGAGTCTCTTCAATCCTCTTGCCTTAAATATTCATCTCGACAAGAACACGTGCGAAGTTCCCCATAGACAATGTGTGGGTTCTTTTATCAAGAGCAATTGACCTACTAGCAGCCTTTGCCATCGTTAAAAGTACCTTCTTGTACCAGTATTCCAAGGGAAGGTCTGGAAAGCGAATCCATGCCAATTTTTTTGTGACGTACTTCTCATGGATGCAGAAATCAGGTCTCCACCATTGAAACCTGATGAATTGACCAGCAATCTTAATCGAGTTCCTCTTCCAGGGAGCCGCCATGTCGCTCTCATGCTCGAATTGGAACAGAATGTAGCCCTTCCCCACTGTTGCAAGGGAAACCCTTCCTTTCAGATTCTAGGATTCCTTAGTCATCCAAGGTGCTTTCAATGATTTAGTTTATTTGATCAAGTTATTTCAAAATCTGAAATGTTTTTCTAGAAAAAAGAAAAAGAGATATTTCTCCTTAGATAATTTGTATAAGGATAGTTGTTATTTTTTTTTTTTTTTACACAGTACGTAATGTGAAAATGTAGGAGTAGAAGGGGTGGGGGGGGGGAATCAGTATTAGTGATGGGCATGTCGCATGTGTATATGATTAATGTCATATAAAACTTTTATAGTCAAAGTGTCCTTATTTTATAGATTAATTTCTTGAAATCAGTGGTATTCATCCCTTATTGTTGTGTACATACATGGCACATTGTCCTTCTAGAACTTCCTTTCTTTTATGTTCCTTATTCATCTCTTCGACACTGAAGCTTGGTTGGATTTAAGGTTAACATTTGAGCTTTTTGTGGCTTGAATTTCCTTTAATGAGCAGCATAGTATTAACTTCATAACCCATTGATGGAGCTTAAGGGGTTATTTAGTAGGTCTCAATTTCCACTACATTTAATACTCAAATTTTCTGATATAATCGGTTGGATTGACCTCATAAACATTTGCTGAATGATAGATTTTTTTAGGGTAATTTCTAGTGTCACCCCCTAAAGAATGCCACAATTAGAGACACCCCCTGGATAATACCAAATTACGCTCGCACCCCTTGCCGTCAATCGTTAGCCTGTTATGGAATATACCTCAAATGCTGATATTAGCCGATATATTTTTTTATAAATACCAAAATATCCTTATAAAAAGTGAAGTACCTAACTTAACCCCATATCTAAATAAAAAGAATTAAAAAAAAAAAAAAAAGACCTTCATCCCCAAATCGAAACTGTGCTCTTCATCCCAAAGCCTTTACTCTCCATGAAGAGCAATGGCAACAGGTGTCGACAGGAGGTAACGAGTGACGAAGGGCTGCGAAGAGCAGCGACCAAAGTCTGCGTCGCATCTTCCTATACGTAGGATATTTTCGAACTCCACGGTGAAGGTGAGTGGAGGTTAGGGTAATGAAGGACTTACGTAAAATATGAACTGGTCATTTGTTTTAGTCAAAAGGGTACCACAGTCATTTCAACTCCTTATTTAACAACAACTGACAACAAGGGGTACAAGTGTAATTTGGTATTATGTAGGAGAATGTCTCTCTAATTGTGGCATTCTCTAGGAGGTGGTACTGTAAATTACTCCTTTTTTTAAGTGGCATTTGTTCTTTACAATTGTTGAATGCAAGAAAGGTAATCATAATTTTCTGAATCTGAATTAGGTTCACGTACGAAAATAATCTCATATGTCCTTAGTCCATAAATTTAAAATCTATTAAATGAAGAGAGAGAAAATAGACTCTAAATCAAAGAACCAACAACATACGAGAATATTCTTGTACATAAACCTGATACGATATTTGATCTCTCATTTTCTGATATAATTGATGGTACTTGGTTGGAACACTAAATAATATTATAAGGACCGGTTCTACCAGTTTTTTTAAATGTGCTTTAGTTGTGAAGAGTGTACTGATAGATAAAAACCAGAAAAGTTATTCTGAAGTGTGGTTGGTGGAAATTCCCAAGTCCAACTGAAAGTTATCTAGAGAGAAAAAACCAAAAGTTCTCTAAGAGTTTTTTTTTTCTGTGATTGATGTTTATGTTCAATGTTCACAAGTCACAACCCTCCAAAAAAGCTGGTGCTTTGCTTCTCTATTTATTTCTTGCCCATGCCTTTATATATACATGGAAAAGTGAAGGCTTTCTTAGGAGTTATGGAGGAAGCTAATAAGAAACTGCAGTTTGATGCACGGGTATAGACATTAACTGAATAAACAGATCTTCAATAAAGGAATGAAACTAAATATATTGAATGGTTAGTGAAAATACAAGATTTATTTCCCGAGTGTTGCTAATAAATGATATTATATACACAAACACATAATTAAAGAAAGAATTTATCTTATCACACAGATGGGCAGCCATCAACCATAATCCCTGGATCTGTAGGGCAAGTTGCTAAAGGGCAATGATCTCCTCCATCGGCACCCCACCAATCCGGACCAAATCTACCATTCATTTGGAGAGAGAAATAGACAAGCAGTGATAAGAAAGCAGCCCCTGCCTGTAAGGCTGATGAGAGAACATAAGTGTGCCTAGTCCACCATCCTCTGTACCTTTGATACACATAAACATTGAAGAAGATCCCAACTACACCCCAAGTCCAATAGTGAACAGGCTTAATTACTGGAAAGGCAGTAGCACCAGAGAATATGAGGGGTATGTGGATGAGTTGAATCCATTTATGTTGTGGAAACTTGCCACTTAACCACCAGACTGGCACTGGTGAAATCAAACCGATAAGGAAGAACCAATTCAACTTTTCATACACGCCAAGCTTCCCAAACATGCGAAGTGGACCCACCACACCATTTATAATAGAAGAACTAAAAAAAACATTTTCATTTGGGCATGTCCATGGACTACCTTTTGGTAATTTAGTAACATCACAAATGTTCTCCACAGTAGTAAGAATCCACCAAGCTGTGCCAAATCCTATCATGCTGTTGATCAATGTGCCTACCATCTACCACAACCAAATCACTGAAAACCATCAGTAATTTCATACAAGTATATATATATATATATATATATATATATATCAGTTCTTCAAATAAAACATAAAGATGTGAAAGCCATTAATAGCTAGGAGAAGATCAATTAATACCTGAACTAAGAACATGGACTTAGGAGGGATCTTCATGTAGTGTCCCAACTTTAAATCATAAAGGAAATATATTGAATGATTCAAGCTTAAGTGACCGTAGGTCTTGAACACAACATTGGCAATTGGTCTCCCTGGGTAAAGATAACCAATAATCAGCTCTGTGATCACATTCAGTCCAGGTTCCTGTACACAAAGATAAGTATGTCAACCTAACAATCTAGTAAGCCATTTAATGTTTGTCCTTTTGTGTGTGTGTGTGTGCGAGAGAGAGAGAGAGAGCTTACTCTGTTTGTAGTTGCTGCTATTACACCAATAGGTAGTGTAAAAACTAGACCTAAAGTGATGGCTAATAGCACACCCCAATAAGGAAGTTGAAGTTTTCCACCAAACCCTTCACATGCAAAAATGGAAAATGCAAGCACAACTACAAAGATGGTGTAAAACCACCATTGTGGGACTGTGTCGTACTTCTTCATTATCCTGTTATGCACGTCTCCGGACTTGTCTTGTAAGCTTGACTTCAGTTGTTTCTAAATTGATCTGTGAAATGATATGGCCGCCAAGATCATATATATTAGTGTCATGTATTGTTACCATCAAACTCAATTCAACTTAACTCATCAACTAAGTGAATATATAACCCAATAAAAGACATGAATATATATAGTTACCTTCCATTAAAAAGGGTGACATGGGAGATAGTCGCAGCTAGTGTGGCAAAGCTCATACCATAAGCAAATACAAATATGGCACTGAGGTAAACCTCACTATAGCTATTATACGCTCCTTGATCGAAATTGAATGTCTTTTTGTCCAATATCCTTTTGACATCGTAAGGGTTTCCAGATTTAACAAACGTGTAACTTGAGAAGATTGGAAACCTCTTGGCTTCAAAGCCATTTGTCCAATAAATGATAGGGACTGCACAGTAAAGTGCAAGGAAGGCACCCACAAGCGAACATATAATAGAATAAGCTGGGCTAGCCAATGGACTACCAAGAAAAGAGGACACCACATTCCAATCAAGCCCAAATGATAGGAGGCCCAAGCCATGTAGGCCTCCACCCATTTGATGGGCTGTGATTGACTTGGGCCAAATCCAACAAATTAAAGAGAGTGCAGATAACGAAGGGAAGAAATAGATAGGGATGATGGAGTAAGCAAAGCAAGAGATGAGGGCTATGAAGAAGAATTGAAACCTAGTCAATCTACCATTTACCCTATCTTCCGTCTCATGTAGTGTCCTGCAAGTTCCAAGCCCAAGAAGGTTATCACTTAACCATAATAATTAACTATATAGTGCCTATGTGGGTGTATGTAAGGGTGAGAGAGAGAGGGAGAAAGCTAGATATATGACCTGAACATGGACACCTGAACAAGGGAGCCTGGCCACCACATGTAGGGTGAATCGACGAGGTACTTCTTGAAGACACCGGCCAAACCATACCCAAGCATCTATTTGTCAAAGGAAAAGAAAAAGTATAAGGAACACATTTAGCAGTAAATTGTTGAACAAAAATATATAAAAACCAATAGAAATATATACCTGGGTGGTTAGGGTTAGCAAGATGGCAAGAAGAGGTTGGATTTCCATCTTGTAAAAAACTTTGGAAATCGTGACAATCTGGAGTGTATATACACTACCAGTTCCAGCACCAGCAAGGATGGTAATAAGGACGTGCTCTTTAACATTAAAGTGCCCCGGGTTCAACGAGAACGACCAACCAGTGATGGGTAGGGTCACATTTTTGTTTGGTAGCGTTGCAGCCATCAACTTTCCCAGTGGAAGCATCACTAGCTGGGCTGAAATTGTTCCAATGACTGTCGGGTTCTGTCGGAACGAGAAGAATTGATTCGCAAAGGTAAGCACGGCACACGAAAAGACCCCCAACACCCATGTTCGGAAGGTCAGCGCCGGCATCGTTGGATCATTGGTGATTGGGACTATCAGCCGAACTTCCTCTATCGGACAGTCGTTCACCTCTTCTTCCTCTATCGGCTGATCACTGCGGTTCACCTCTTCTTCCTCTATCGGCTGATCACAGTGGTTCACCTCCCCTTCCTCTATCTCGTTCACCTCTTGTTCTGCTACCACGTCTTCTGCTACAATTACTACATAACCCACAAGTAGTGATGAGAATGGGTAGGGGGAGAAAATACAGAGAGAGAGAGAGAGAGAGAGAGAGAGAGAGAGAGAGAGAGAGAGAGAGAGTACCGTTCTCATCAGCTGAATTCGTCATTGTTGCTGCTGTTAATGATATAAATAATTGGAGTCTTTGCGAGTGACCTAAGAGACTAACTGTTGAGGTCGGGAAAGAAGGTGAGTTGAGTGCAGGGTAGACGCTGCAGTGTGCCTCCAACAACATGAAACAAAAGTTAAACAGCATAAATCACATAGCACTATAGCAGTGACCAACGAACAAAAACCATGCACACTACTCCAGTAAAGACAATGAAACCAAAAAGTAAGTGATTAAGAGAAAAGTTGAATGAGGGAGAAGAGTAAAAAACAAAAATGCAAAGGAGAAAAGAGTAATATATTGAGTGACTTGTTACCAAAGGAGGGGTACAGATGATATTAGAGCTGACAAAAGCATAAAATATTAGGTCAATGCAAATTCAAAAGCAATCTTTCAAGGGTTGACCCCTGGTACTGCATGCCAAGCCCTGTGATATCCTGGCGTGCTCGGCTCATACCCAGGGAAGCATAACCTGATCCTAAGCTGCAAGTTAGTCTGTGGGTTAAGATAGCCTGAGCTTCAACTGGCCTTCTTACACTCTATATTACCCTTATATTTGTAAGGAACAGAAGCAGAAAAATCAACAGATCAAAAAAAAAAAAAAACCCATAAATGTTCACTTTTTTTGTTAAAGATCATGTAACTATTTCAAAGAAAATATAGATCAAAATGCAGTTGAGTCCTGGAACTTGCATGAGAAAATTCAATCCACAAACAGAAGAATATTCAAAAATTAATTTTAAGGAGTAAAGATGTACCTTCTCAGATGTACAGTAGTTTAGGTGTGGGAGGTATCGATGTACGTATGTACTAACAGTTGAAGATGCAATATTCCTATAATCCAAGCAACAACATAAATTGGCATCAAAATTCAAGACTCATATCTCTCAGTCTCATAAATTACATCACTGGGGTTTTTCAAAATAAAAGAAGAGAAGAAAAAACAAAACACATATCCTTTTGGTTTACATTTTCTTTTTCAAGTAAGGAGCTTGGCTAACTTCCACCATGTGACTGAAAAAAACAGAAAAAAACATTTATTTGTTCTACCATATTTGCAGAGATTTCCACAACAACAGCTTAACATTCGTCATATATCTTTATCATTTACTTAACTAAACCAATCTCTCTCTCTCTCTCTCTCTCTCTCTCTCTCTCTCTCTCTCTCTCTCTCAACTTTTGAAGGAACCTACTTGCATATAACAAATTTTCAAGCTCTGGGACTCCATCATCTCATGATACTCTTCTGTCAATGGGTTCTTAAATGGAGGTAAGAAAACTTAGTTCATAAGGGTTTCTTAAAATAAAAATGTCAACGTACAGTTGATTTCAGACAAAGTGATTGGGTCCTTTGCTAGGGGTAAGAAAACTTAGTTTCACTTTATAACAAGTAAAACTCACTTGGAAAATTTTATGGACATGTTGAAAAATGTTCCAATGTTTGGTTTATCATCTTTACTAAGAGAAGAGTTGGGTGCAGACAAGAGAGGGGGTGGGGGGACAATTGAAACAACCAAAACAAAAAAAAGCCCAAAGATTTAATGCAGTTGGCACTTGCCAATGGTGCCTACAGTCATGAAACATCAATGTATCTTCGTTAATACAGAAAGAAGAAATAGGAGAGAGAGAGAGAGTTACCACACAAAGAAAAAGGAGAGACAGAGAAAGTGTGTTAGCAAACAAAGAAGAAGGAGAGAGAAAGAGCATGTTAGCACACAAAGAAGAAGGAGAGAGAGCGTTAACACACAGAGAAGAAGAAGAAGAATGGGAGAGAGATGAGAGTGTGTGTGTGAGATCATCACCTCTACTCTTTGTCTCCACAGCGGTTCTATGACAGTACCTTCCTGCTCTCTCTTGTACCAACAAAGAATATCTCACATTCAATCAGTTCTCTCTTGCTTGCTTCTCATAGAACCTTTGCTATTAAATTTATAGTGGCAATTAGTATCACTCTCCAAAATCATATTTCTCTTTCAATTTGAAAACTAAATAGGACCTGCACAGAGAGAGAGAAAGAGAGAAGCAACTAGGGGTTTAAATGGGTTGGTTTGGTTTCGATTGCATTGAATCGGTTTTTTTTTTTTTTTCATTTATTTATTATTATTTTAATGTCAAAAAAAAAAACCAAATTGGTAAAACAAAGTTCGAATTTTTTTTTATCTTTTATTCGATTGACTTAATGAATTCTTATTGGTCCATTATTGGGTTTTCCTTCAGTTATGGTTTGTGATGGTCTGATCTGGTCCAATCCACTTTGATTTTCTACTAGTTTTTTGAAATCCCAAACCAAGCTGATAAGTTTTGGTTTGATCTGGTCCGATCCACTTTGAATTTGTACTAGTTTTTTGAAATCCCAAACCAAGCTGATAAGGGCTTTATTTGATCTAATAGTTTCAGTCGGTTTCAATGGGTCGGACTGGACATTGATGACTTCCCTATCTTTTTATCAGGAATTATACTAGTGACATCAAGTGTCTAAGTTCACTTTATTATCTTACCCAACAAGAAAAAAAAAAAGTTTACTTTATTTTTATTATTATTATTATTATCATAAACAAGTTTTTTTTTTTTTTTTTAAAAAGGTGAAGAGTTTGCTTGATATATGATATCAATTTTTCAAAATTTAAAAAGTTTCCTGCAGGGGTTGATGCCATATGCAGATCTCATAGCATGCATAGAGTGTGAAAGAGAATAATAATTATCCAAAGAATGGAAAATTTCTAAACAGAGAAATCAATGACTGCTTCAATTCAAGCCTATTTGAAAATCTCTCTTACACATGGAATAACCTAACATCTCTATTACTACCAACTACCACTAAAATCATATCTATTTCGATTGGAATATTAAATATGAGAGAGAGAGAGAGAGAGAGAGAGAGAGCTTATTATAAATGTTACCACTCGCTACTACATGGCTAAAATGGAGAGTTCATAAAGTAACTGGCTTCATAAAACAAAGTTTGAAACTGACCAAATAAGTGGGATCGGTGATTTAAGAGTAAGTAACATTATGTGAAATTGATGGTGGGTCCCTACGAGGGGACAATTAAATATACTTTTTCTATTTATCCATTAGGAATCCATGCATCCACATTTGGAGACTTAGGAAGCATAGAAAGCTTTATAATGCTAGCCTTACAACTTTAATTTTCATGAGATACTGCGTGTATATGACAGGAATCCTACCATAAATAGAAAAAGTAATATTGTCAGGAATCAAATAATCTATTGCATCATTGCATAAAAGCATGAATGTTATGTAGTAGGGGAGGGGGAGGGGGAGGGGGATGATTAATTGTCTGACGTCTAACCGATGACCAACCCGATCATAATAGATGACCCTTGTTAGACTTCATGTTATTTTCGTAGTTTCAATTAGCGGTTAAAATGGGTTGGCTCGATTTGGTTTCGTTTGCATTTAATTAGGTTTTATCAGACGTATTATGTCAAATCAAAGCAAATTGTTAAAACAAAGTTTGATTTTGAGTCGATCTTTTATTGGATATTTTTATTTTTTTTTGCTAAAAGGTTAGATTATATTAATAGCAAAAAAAAAAAAAAAAAGGAAAATAAAGTACAAAAGCAAAAAGCGAGTCTCCACCTTTGGCATTGCCATTAGCAGAGATTCACAACCGCTATCTCACACAGTTTTAAAAACTAAACCGAGGACGCCCTCAATATCAAATTGCAATTCTGAGGCAATGTGCGGAGGAAGCTGCACATCATTACTGTCAGTCCCAGACTTTGCTGCTTCCTTAGACAAAAAATCCGTCATTGGATTAGCTTCTCTAAAACAATGGAAGATCTTCCACTCAATATTATCCAAAAAATCTAATAGATGAGACCACTCCTGAAGAACAGACTAAGGGATTAGTCTGTTATGGAAAATGAAAGCTGCAGCAGAGGAGTCAGACTCAATCCATAGGCGTCTAATATTCATCTCACGATCTTTTATTGGATTGACTTAACAATGAAACTAGTTCAGTATATATATACTTTAAAAATAATGGAAACCATGTTTTATTTTATAATGTTTTCTTTTTGGTTTTTTATCGCTTTCTTTTTTCTTTCAGTTTTGGATTGTGGTGGTCTGATCCGGTTCAATCCACTTTGATTTTCTATCAGCTTCATGAGAGTCCAAACGGGCCAAACTGGCAAGGGTTTGATTTGATCCAATTTTTTCAGTCTGTTTCAATGGGTCTAGCCGGTTCAAGCTGGAAATTGACACCCCTATGTTTAATATGTTGATCAAGAACTTTATTAGTAATATCAAGTGGCTAATTAAGTTTGGATTATTATTATTAATAATTTTTTTTTCAACTTTTTCAAATTTAATATGGATACCCGCAATGTCAACTGTAATATGCAGATCTCTTCTTATGGAAAATTTTCCAACAGAGAAATTGATGACAGCTTCAATTTCCAGCCTATTTGGGGAACCTCTCTTGCACATTGAGCAAACTAACAACCTAAGCTTCAATTAAAAGCTAGTTCAGGCCGAAAATTGACACCCTTAGCTTTAATATACTCATGATCAGGAACTTCATTGGTAATATCAAGTGGCTAAGTTTCTTCCTGCAAGGTCAGCTGTCATATACAGATCTCATAGCATGTATAGAGTGTTGAGGGAAATAAAGGCTACCAAGAAAAAAAAAAAATGAAAGAGAAATAAAGATGATGAAAATAATGGAAAATTTTCCCAATAAAGAAAGCAATGACAGCTCCACAGCCTATTTGGGGAACCTCTCTTACACATGGAATAACTTTTAGGGAGATGGTTATGAGGTATCCTTTAGTATAGTCTGCTAAATTTCATGATGCTGTCTATGGATACCTATTGGCAATGGGCAATGGCTAATGGGATTAAGATGGCACATCATCTAAAATATCGGATTTAGGTTTAGCACTTCTAGCTATCATACCTAACTGATTTAATGTCAAGGAAATGGTAAAAGTTTGAGAGCTTTCTCCTATGCATGAGTGGGGTTTCAGAAGAGAGAGTAAGTCCAAAGATGAAGAAAAGAGAAATAAATATATCAGATGCCACAAGGGTAAATCGGTCTTCTTCTAGTTATCATATTAGGAATCCATGCATCCACATTTAGAGACATAGTAATGATAGAAATCTTATAATGTTAGCCTAAGTCTTAAATTTTCATGAGCTCCTGACTTAATACTATAGGAATCAATTAATAACTCTTGCATAATCATTTCATTTACGCAAGAATATTATGTAGTATAGGGAGAATGATTGTGACGTCCATTGATGATGACTGACCTGACCTTTTGTTAGTCTCCATGTTAATTTTCCTAGTTTCGATTAGGGATGTCAATGAGTTGGTTTAATCTGGTTTTGTTCGTATTGAGTCAATTTCGATCAGGTGTATTACATTAAATCAAAACCACTTGTTAAGACAAAGTTTGATTTTGGTTCGTTCTTTTATCAGATTGACTTAAGGAGGTTTTGATTTTTCATACATATACATTAAAAACAATAAGAAACGATATTTTATTTTATAATGTTTTCTTTGATTTTTTATTGATTTATTTTTTCTTTCAGTTTTGGTTTATTGTGGTTTGATCCGTTCCGGTCCACTTTGATTTTCTTTCATGAAAGCCCAAACCAAACTACTGGCAAAGGTTTGATTCGATCCAATTTATTTAGTCGGTGGTTTCAATGGGTTTCCAGCCAGGTCAGGCTGAAAATTGAAACCCTTATCTTTAATATGCTCATGATTAGGAACTTTACTAGTAATGTCAAGTGGCTAAGTTTCTTCCTGCAAGGTCAGTTGTCATATACAGATCTCATAGCATGTATAGAGTGTCAAGGGAAATAAAGGCTACCAAGCAAAAAAACAGAGATCATGAAAATAATGAAAAATTTTCCCAGCAAAGAAAGCAATGACAGCTTCACAGCCTATTTGGGGAACCCCTCTTACACATGGAACAACCTAACATCTCTATATTTTTGTAGGGAGATGGTTATGAGGTATCCTTTAGTATGGTCCCCTAAATTTCATGATGCTGTCTACGGATATCTATTGGCAATGGACAATGGCCAAAGGGATTAAGATGATACATCATCTAAAACATCAGATTTAGGTTTAGTACTTCTAGCTATCACACCTAACTGATTTAATGTCTAAAGAAATGGTAAAAACTTCTCATTGTCACTGACAAGGACTTTAAATCCTCCAATTAATTAGCTCTTCACAATCAGTCCAAATGATGATACTAATGAATCCTATTGCCTTGCTTTTTTACAATCCTATAAACAAGACTTTAATCACACATAACTGATAATAACCATCTATTAATATTGATGATGATGTTATAAGGATTTGGTTGAGAATGGAAAAAGAGGCAATGGTTTCTACTTTCTAGTATTCCATAAGAAGTAACTAGTGACTGCAAATAAGGAATAAAAGATGATTTTTTTTTTTTTTTCCTATTAGAAGGTTTGTAAAAGCTTGGTAAACATCATATGGAAGGGAACCGTTTACTGCTATAGTCTTTGGTAGTGGTGGCCCACAATCCCTCATGATATCGCATGTTAGAATGTAAAGTTTCGGAAGAGTAAACTGAGTCAATGATGATTAACGGAGTTAGCCTAGTGCGTGTCGTGTAAAGATCATTTGTAGCCGCTGCATTAATGCAGTGAGCATCAGGTGACTAGGATTCCCTTAAGGTGCATGTTCAAATGCTCTCAGCGATCCAATGCTTACCACATCTTGTCGCTCATTGAAGAGAATATAGACTCCTACATGTAGAGCTGAGAGGTATTTGCCTCACCCCCACCGCAAGGAAAAATACGTATTTAATCATAGTTAAGAGTTTTTACTCCTACTCTTTACAGCAACGTTTGGAAACCCTAAGAAAATAGAACCGATTCACGGTTTTTGATCGGTATTAGATAGGCCGTGTTGGTCGATTTGTATTAGTATTTGTATTACCAATATCCAATATCAACATCCTTCTATTGAGGTGAAAGAAATGTTTCGATCTCAAATCAGTCCGATATGACTGATATGTATTGGTAACAATATTGATGGCGTCCAATACCGGTGCTAATACCATGAACCACACCATGATCAAAAAGAAGAAACAATGAATATGGCAAAAAAAGACTACAATTACAAATAATGAGTTTTATTGATTTATTAATAAAAATAATAAAAATAAAGACCAAAGAACATATATAACTGATTTAAAAATAGATTGTGAGAATTACTTCTTATGTAAATATTAATCAACCCCAATTCTGCAGATTCTCTAAGTAGAGTTTGTTGTTAAGCCAATAAAAATTCGCCATTACTCAAGATGCATGTTTTAATTTCTTTCTAATTCTAATTAATTAAGCTCCATTCTTCCTGGTTAGACTTGGGCCCAACGGCTATAATATAATCTCATCTTTTAATATCCCCTAATGTTAACTTGATTGGTCATGATCTGGTGGAGATCTTCCAAGCTTCTAAGTTGAGGGGGTCCATCTACCGATCGGCTAATCCCCCCTATCCAACATGAAAGTAAATGACAATCCTAATAAAGATAAAGATCAACTCCTCCTAATAACGAGGTTTATAGTTCAACTCTCCTTGGAGCTTATTGAAAAAAAAAAAAGGGTTTTCCATCACTTTGGATGAAGAGAGAACCTCTTTGTTCATTGTAAGAGTCAAATGAGTGGAATCAGCAATGTGATCAGTCTGAATTTGTTGAAAATTGATCTAAACCTTAAAAACCCTACCTGGATTGGTAGGAATTGAGATCAGGGTTGGCTGATTCGATCAAGATGTTTTGTACGTTGTAAACTTATTTTGCCTATATGTATTGAAAAATTTGCTCTTTGATGTAGTAACTTCTAGGGCAGAAGATCGTTCCCAAGCTGGCGCAATGCACTTGATCAGAGCATGTGCAACGGCATCAACAAGAGGGATGAGACTTTTTTTTCTTTTCAGAGGAGTGGGGCGGTCATTTTCCACAGTCCAATGTCTAGGCACAGGATGCCTAGACATTGATGCCCTTGCACGTTAAGGCACATGATCATTTTCTCTTGTTTTTAGGTATGGAACAATCTTACTGTAATTGATTAGCTATATTAATCATATTATCCATCGTATGAGGAACTTCAATTTAATTTTTAAGTGAATTTTTTATCCTCCAAACAATTCAGACAAATTCTACTTCAGAATATAATTTTCAAAAATTTATATGAATGTGCAAAGAGATTTGGATTATTAGAAATAACGATATGAACAATATTACTGTTGAATTTGATGAGTTATAGCCGTTGTTATACTAGATTGGCTTCTGGCCCTAGATGTATTTTAAAAACCCACTCCTGCTATCAAAGTCCCACAGAGATAAAATTCCAAAATAATGCCACTTGCATTAGCTATTAGGGTAAGCTTTTGAGCTCAGTTTTGGTGTGAGAAATGTATCATTATTGTTACAAAAGAAGAAAAAGGCTGTCAAGCCTTGGTATTTTGGCTCATTTATTGGGTGGCTTCAATAATGCCCACTAGCATTATTAATCTCCACCAACCTTTATTTCCATAACTAGCAAAAGAGATTCGAATACTGAAGCAAAAGTTAGGTAAAACTAAGAAGAAACAGCAAAAAATGATGCATTCTTTTTCCCATGCAAAGCCTATGATTGATTGATGGGGGCCAATGTATTAGCTAGTGTGTCACTTATAGCTAAAAGCCAGGAGTAGGGGAATAAGTTTAGCCCTGACGATCCGAACCCACCCTAACCTCCTTGAACCTGAACCCTGTTTAACCCGACTATGAGGGCCAACCCGACCCAACCCTATGTAAGGTCGGGTTGAGCCTGGGTTGAGGCATAGAAAACCTAGACCGACCCTAACCCGCCCTCAGTCTAACCCTTATTAGTATTGTACTTTGTAGAATGAAGGTCTCTCCTAGCCAAGGGAGGGGATTAAGATGAATGATTGGCTTATGTCTTTATATGTTAACTTTTGATGGAGTGGATTAAAAAAAGAGTCACATGAAAAAATAGAGGCACATGGAATCTCCATGAAAGAATGATAAAATATCATATTCAACATAGTTTAATGGAGGAATTTATTTTAATGTTTTAATTAAAAACCCTTTGCTTCAATAATTTTCTTAAATTTCAAATTTTGTAATGTACATGTTGTCATGTTGCATCACCTGGTCTTAGGGCTCAGGCCCTCAGGGTGTATGCCTAATATTTTGGGTTGGGCTTGGCCCATTTGGGGATTTGAGGACAATTCTCAACATGGAGTTTCATTGTGGCCATTAGCTAAGATTTAACTTAGTCCATAATGTCATTGCATCCTATTGTCTCAATGAAGATAGTAGCCAAAACAGGATAAGGAAGCTTTCCAAAGCTTTTAAAAAAACTAACAAAAGAACTTCTTTAGTAAAAGGGACCCTTTCTCTTTAGACTCTTAGCATATGCCAACACTTTGAGGAATTTAGAGGGTCGGTTACAATCCATGTTTTTTAGATTTTGAAGGTAGCAGAGTGGTTTGAAAAATTGGAATTGGAATTGAAATCGAAATTGAATCGTATTTATCAGAATGTGATTCCACTAAGAAAACCAACCAGGGTCAACTCGAACCAACCCGACCCAACCTTGAGCCTTGTAGGGTTGGGCCTAAGCATGAACCCGGTAGGGTTGGGTTAGGGTTGGGTTGAGTTTTGGGACCTAGGGTTGGGTTAGGGTTTTAAGCAACCGCACTATTTCACCCCTAGCCAAGAGCCACTGAGACAGTGGTAATTCCTCTCTCTCTCTCTCAACTGTGAACTGTGAACTCGTTAAGCATGTGACACAGCTGTGCAAAGATTACCCTTTTCAGGAACCTAATAAAAATGAAAAAAATTTCCTGGAATGGATGACTCGTCCTGCATGCAATGCTTTTTAAGCTTTACCATGGATAACCAGTAGACCTAAGAAGCGAAAGTGCACAAAATGACCCCAGCCCTTGAAATGAAAAAACCCACCAGACATGTTTATGCCCTTACGTACATTCTCATTGGCCTCTTATTTGTGTAAGTGCCACATAGCTTGACAATAACATTTTATCGCTTTTAAAGCGTTATTGGATGTAATTGAAGTAAAATAAATTTATTTATTGATAACTAAGTGAGTGGTGACGAGGTGATCTAACATTTGCAATCAACATGGATTGCCCAAGCAAAGAAGCTTGCAGTGAAGGCTTCCTTAATGACGTGGCATTGGATTATGGGGAACAAGCCCAGACCTAAGGGGCTGTTTGTAACTACATGGATTGAGCTCTAAAAGTGCAGTAGGTCACCCCCTGGATTAGGACAGCGGATCAGGTTCACGTACTAGGATATACGAGAATGACTCTGGTCCGTAAATTTAGAATCAATTTTCTCTCTATTCTAAGTCCACAGACCATTCTCGTACATGAACCTGATCCGTTCACCTGGATTAGAAGACCACTGTGTCAAAGAACTCATAAGTATATTATAGGAGGAAACCCATTATCAAAGTGATTAATTTGACCATGGCTATGGTTTAAAGTATCTTCGCTATTGATACTCTCTGTTTGTGGAGGGTGCCATGTTAGCCTAACCAAAGAGCTATTTCTAGAAGAAAAAAAAAATGGAAATTTCAGGTCAATTCCACAAAAAATCTATAACTCTTTCATACGGATTCGGATCGGGTCTGAACGAAAAGGTATGATCATGACTCGAAGCTTTACAAACTTCCAGAACAACTCATCAATAGTCTCAACCATGTAAAATGATCAAAATACCCCTGAACATTGCAAAAGTCATAACTTGTTTATCCGATATTGAATAGTGACAAATCCGAGTGCATTGAAAATAGATTTTTATTCTCACTAGGTTGCATGCAGAAATCGATACTCAAAAAATTCATCTTCAATGCCAAAGATTTCTCTGAGTGGAAGTAATCTGAAATTATCAATTTCGACTCGAAAGTCTGCACCACCTACAATAGATGAACAAAAGCACTCAAATGTCACACCACACTGTTGCCATCTCATCGGAGATACCAAACATTGCCACATCATCGCTGTCAACTCATCACATTCGGACACATCATTACTGCTATGTGGCCAATTGCCAACAAAGACAATCAAAAAACAACAATTTTCTGTATTTGTTTTATTGTTTTCACTATTGTTTTATTTGTCTTCTTTGTGTTGATTTTGCATGCCTTTAGGATGTGTGATCCTACCTTTTTAAGTAGTGATCATACACCCATAAGGATGTTTGTCTTAGGATAGCGTTCGTGTTCCATGGCCTTTATGTTATTAGTCCAAGATATGTTCTTTCATAAAATAAATCATTTTTCTTTTTCTCTTTGACATGATAGGGATATGATTGTAAATGATATGTTCGTTCAATGTTTTTGTTCTATTATTCTCATCTTGGAATAGTTTTTCCTATTTTTAAGGATTTTTCTTAATTTATTATAAACATGTTTCAGGCTCGAAGGGTGTTTTCATAATTTTGTTGTGTTTTTGTTGTATCCGGACTTCTCTATCTTTTTCTTGTTTTCTTGGTATGATGAGCATGCTTAGTTCCCTTCCATGTCTTCTATGTATGCCATGTTAGCATATCATTACTTGTTTCCATTTAGTGTATTAACCTTTGCCTCGTTGCAAGACCTTCGGGTATGTAGTTCCTAATTCCTCCCTATGTGTTCAATATTTTATCATTTTGTAATTGCATGTGTTAGTTTATTTTTCAGCAAAATAATAAGACCTTTTTGCATTTGGTGGACTAGGGTGCCTAACACCTTCTTTTGATCGGTTCAAACCCTTATTTAGACTGTTGGTTTGATCAATTCCCCATTGGATGGATTTGTAGTTATTCTCTGTTTTGTGTGGATCCTAGACCCTAATAGTTTTGATTGCCTTTCTCTTTTCAAAGAGGTGAGGTGGGGACAAGCATGTATGCCCTTCCTTTTTTTATCAGATTATACAGTATTATTCTCACAATGGTTCCAACCCTATTGCTAATCTCTTGTCTAAGGAGGCAGTGGTTCAAGGTCTTTCATCTTCTAATTTTCAATTCTCCTTCCAAATGAAGGAGTAATTATTTTAAGATGTTTGCTGCAGGCCTCAATTGAAATTTACTTCATTTCATTTTATAGCTTGAGGTACCTTATTGATGGTAATGGCGAAGGTCGAATTTCTCTTTACTAATGTTTTTGTGTTCATCTAGGTGCCAGATGATATTTCTATGTCTTCTTTAAAATTTTTTAATATATTCTTTCTGATCCTTTTATCTAAAACAGTCTATCCCAATTGCCAAAGCGGTGGTGAGGCATTAGGGTATTCCTGTGCTGGGCGTTGAGTGGTGGTGTTGGAAAGAAGGGTTAGGCTTCTTTTTTCGATTGTTTGCCGTGAAGAAGAAGAGGGAGAATAGGAAGAATAAAAAGAAATAGATGTTAAAATTGATTATTTTATTTAAGGGAAAAGGTTTCTTAAATGGTAGTGATGCGGTAAAAATTGATCGGATGATCTTCCCTGCAGTTTCTGATGCTTTAGCCGACCTGCACAGAAGAGATGACAGGGGAGAGCTAGGCTGACCCGATAGGGGACTCTCCGATGCCTAAGTTAGATCTTTCCACAGTAGATGCTCAAGAGACCTTTTCTAGTAAAAGAAGTGATTGATCGATCCCCCATGATGGAGGCTTACCTTGATATTTATAGGCTACTGATGGAGAGAGAATGAGGGGCATTTTTGGAGAGTCTTGTTTAGGCGCAGAGTCCTTGAGGGGAGTGGCTCTGTGATTCTGGGAATATTCCGTGTTCCAAGGCATGTTCTAGGAATATTCTCCTTTGATCTCGGAGGTGCAAGTCGTGAGAGGGGTGGACGCCTCTGATGATGTGTAGTGGATAGAGTCCTACCCCCGTGATCAGGGATCACGTCCCTTGAATGTAGGAGTGGATGTGTGCACATTTTTGGGTGCCTTATTTGACTATGCCAAGCCGAGGTGATAGGTCGGCTGAGCTGAGGTGACTAGTTGGCATGAAGAGAGGCCGAGGTGTCTGCTCGGCATGAGGAGAGGCCGAGGTAGTAGCACGGCCTGATGAGATGCCGAGGTAGAAGCACGGCCTGATGGAGGGCCGAGGTGGTAGCATGGCCTGATGGAGGGCCGAGGTGGTAGCAGGCCGATGGAGGCCGAGGTGGCATAGCTGATGGAGGGCGAGGTGGTAGCACGGCTGATGGAGGCCGAGGTGGAAGAACGGCTGATGGAGGCGGAGGTGGCGCATGGCCTAATGAGGGGCCGAGGTGGCCGACTGATGAGGGCTAAGGTGGCGACGGCTGATGAAGGGCGAGGTGGTAGCCGACGATAAAGGTGAGGTGGCGACGACGATGGAGGGCGAGGTAGTAGCCGACGATGGATGGCCGAGGTGGCGCGGCTGATGGAGGCCAAGGTGGCGGCACGGCGATGGAGGGCCAAGGTGGCGCGCCGATGAAGGTGAGGTGGAAGCACGGCCGATGGAGGCTGAGTGGTTGCTCGGCCGAGGAGAGCCAAGGTGGTGGGTCAATCTTACATTAGGTTTGCATACCGCTTCGCCGTCTTGAGAAGGGACATGTTTTGCCTCATCGGTAGCATGGCCCTGACTTCAGCTCATGGGCTAATGTGAGCAGTAGTAAAAATATCAATAGGAATGAAATTTCCACCTTTCATGAGGGGTGGATCGGACTATCATTTCACCACCTACCATGTTTAAGTGTAGGAACCATTCAGCCTTTTAGGCTTTTTTTTTTTTTATGTCGGCCCCACAATTTCACACTTCCCACTCTTTTTTATCCAGCAAACAAATGAGGTTTAATGGATTCCAAAATCAAATCCCAGAACCATCTTGTTAATCAAATAGAATAAATGATTCCGAGTTCCACTGCCAAATAGAGAGAGAGAGAGAGAGATTACAAGTATGTCTAACCATATTTGGCTATTCTGTGACGATAATGGTAGTCGTTGGATTCTTGATGTTGATCATAAGGGCGTTGGCTATTTCAAAATTAAGGGACTCTTCGAGGGTTTTCACATCATCATTTTTTGCACATATCAGAGATATAGTGTGCTTCGTTCATGGACTATTTTGCCCAAAATTTTGGCTGTTATTTGGTAGCTGCAACCCTTGTTGACAGCCAAATAAATAGAATAATTCACCTTCCTCTTGGGACTTGGGTTCACAATTACTCTGTTGACTGTAAGGATTCTCCGAAGATTGAATGAGTAGGTGATTCCAAATGGTAGGATGATAATGAGCTGATCCGCGTTCACTCTCTTGTGACGAGGACAACCATTGTGTACACAGGGAGTGAGTGACCGTTCCTTGGCACAGATTGCGTGTGTTTCGGTGCTATGCAGTAGTACGGCTAAAGAAGATGAGCGTGGAGGGATGACACCCACTTTGATCAAGAGGGGTTGAAAGGAGGACGGAGCAGCATGTACCACCATGTTGATTATTGAAGAGCAATTTAGAAGATAGTGGGTTCTTTTTATATCATTAAATTTGTGAAAGCCCATCTGTTTGCGTGGCAAAGAGAGTGGATCAGGTTCACGTACGAGAACGATCTGGTCCGTAGATTTAGAATCAATTTTCTTTCTCTTCATTTAATAGATTCTAAATCCACAAACCAAGGACATACGAGAACATTCACGTACATGAACCTGATCCGTTCAGCATGGCAAACACCCTATAAAAAAGAAAAGATAAAAATAAAATAACCGACCATGACTCAAGATAGAGAGAGAGAGAGAGAGACGTAAACGTTTTGTATTTCTACCAGTAATGAACTAATTAATAACTACCTAAGGAACGTATAATCAATTATAGTAAAGCCAAAAGGATTACAAAGCAAAAATAAAAAATAAGTCAAAAGGATTATAGTTAGGTTGGGATTTGGATTCTCTTTGGTGCAATAGGGCGTTTGGCATGCATCTAACGTTCAGAAATGTCTTAGACTGTGTGTAATTGCCTTGGACTCCGTATCTGAGTATTTCTGATTGTTGAATGCACGTCAAACGCCCTATTACACTACAGAGGAACTAAGTCTAATTCTGCATATTGAACAAAAGAAAAAATGTCCTTAGTGATTATAAGACTTTAACTCTATAAGTACTGATGAGAAGAAAAACGTGGTCCATGGTGATTTTAGCATCATTTGACCCACTTTGAATTGCTAAACATAGAAACCTTTTTTGTTTTCAGCTCTGATCACTAAAAAATATGGAAGAATGCTTTCTTCTTAATTTATTAATGAAAAGAAAAAAAAATAAATAAAATAAAAGGTTGCAAGTTGTGTGCTGCTTGTGATGAGACATAGGAAGGTCGAAATGACCAAAATGCCTTTCTTTTTGGCGAGTTAGGGCTTTAAAGTGTCGGCCTCTTTTTGTGTTGTTGAGTGGAAATTTAGCCGCTATAGTCAGTTCATTTTTGAACTAGACTAGTTTCAAATACAATTGGGTCATTCCAAGGGGCATTTGAACTCATTTTTTGCACCAATCGTGGTTATGATAAAATGCTCCATTTGTCGGACATACTGCCAAGTATCTGGGGAAATAACCATTTTTTGTCATTTTTACTTGTGTGAAAGGTATTTTAGTTATTTCACATAAGTGACTTGTAAACGAATCTAGGGGTGTGGGAAACCTTCCCAAATTATAGATAAGAGAGCTCTTAGCCTCGAGGGATATTCATCAGTGTTAGCATGGCCTCCGGATGTGACAAATGAGGTTTCTACACCGTCCAAGCTTATTGCTTGTCAACAGATGATGCTCTTCCAATGCCAGATTTTTGGTTTTTTCCTGAATTATGGACTCTTCAAGTTTTTTTTTGCAATGACCCTATCTCACCTTTATTGACCTTGACACTCACCTAGACTTGACTAAAGACCTTAGAGAACATGATAGGATTAACCTCTAGAGTGATTTAAACCCATCACAACCTTGTCTTAACTTGATGGAGTCTACCTCCATTCTCACTCAGTAACCATCCAATCCCCTTAAAGTCAAGGTCATCTCTAAGAGTTTGGATGATGAATACTTTCTTCGAATGTGGGTAATATCCTAAGCTATAACTAAGAGGCCCCCCCTCATATATTTTGTGCACCTTAATTTTCAACAATTCCTTTGCAGTAGTTTCAACATGTTCTCCTCCAAACCTAAGTCTAGTTTGCTCCAATGTCCATACACTCCTCACAAAAGTTAGGTGAGTCTTCTTT
Source organism: Macadamia tetraphylla (assembly GCA_022985045.1). NCBI lineage: Eukaryota > Viridiplantae > Streptophyta > Magnoliopsida > Proteales > Proteaceae > Macadamia > Macadamia tetraphylla. The sequence continues at coordinate 32,666,827 of CM040967.1, forward strand.
CTTTTGGTGTTTATTTGGTTTAATACATTAATTATGTTGTGAGATATCTTCCGTTAATTGAGGGTATGCCTGTTTTGGCCACGGTTGAGCAACTATGACATACCATGATTTGGAGCATATCACTTTAGCTTTTGATAGGGCTTTCCATTAGTTATTTTCGTATTTTATTTTCTATTTCAACCATTATTTTTCAGGATTTTTTAATGGTCTTTTTCTATGTTTCCTTTGTCTTCCATGTTCAACCAAAAATCTTCACATTATATCTTATTCAATTTTCAAGTCCCAAATTTAGTCGATTGATTCAATTTTTAAGTATGAAAATTTTCTTTCAATGTTTTCTATCACATTTTATCATGTTTTCATAGTTTTTACTAATGTTTGTACCTTCTCTATTTCTCATGTTTTCTTATGTCTAGGTAAGTTCTGCACCTAGGGTTATTTTGATCATTTTGTATGTACATAAATTACAAAAAAAAAAAAAATTCATGATTATTCATTGTTTGTAGTGTGATGCATCTCTAGCATGTGTTCAAGATCTAACCTTCATATTCTTAATGGTGATACATCATATTTGCATGCAGTTGGCTTTTTGTAATTTTATTGTTTAGGGCTATAGCAATGATTAGGTCATAGGTTTTGCATACATTTATTTACTTTCAGTACACCAACATTGCAGCCTAATTGGATAGAGGTGTGTTCTATTCTCTTTCTTCATTCATTTTGTTAATTTTGTCTCGAATTCTTGACCCATTTTGAAGATTGACCCGCTCCGACATATTTTGGTAGTGACCCGAATGGAAAGTTTTCTGAGATCTGTGATGGAAGTAGAGGGTTGAGCCAATAGGCCCATGCCCGGAGCCCATCACTGAGCTTGTTTGGGGGTGCAATGGCGTAGCCCCCATGGTATGGTTTGATCGGATCGACCACGACCCGATGGGTCTACCCGCGACTTGGAGTATAAATAATGTGCTATTGCTTGTTGAGAAAGTCATTGTATTTTGAGGGTTTTTTCTGAGCTAGGGTTTCACGAAGAATTTTTTCACCGCTGTTTAGGTGTAATCTCTCTTCTACATAGTGAAACATCTTCTTCTTCACCCGATGACATAGCACACCACCCTGGTGTGTGAACCTCGTTAAATCTCTGTGTCGTGCAGATCTATTGTCTCTTTATTTTTCGTATTTCTTGGTGTATGATCTAACAAACTGATATCAGAGCTTTGGATTCCTTTGATCTATGACTTCAACGAAATACGATATTGATTGGTTCAATATCAGTTTTAATTTATGACAGGTTCGAATGATGGTTGTTCTCACGTAGCAGGGTTTGAAGAAAACCCTATTCGAAAAGGCGAAGAAACCTGTAACTATGTCTGATGATGATTGGAACGATTTGGATCATAAAGCCCTTTCAGCTATTCAATTGTGTCTTTCGAATGATGTTCTGCAGGAAGTTCTCTTAGATAAAACAACTGTAGAGTTATGGGTGAAGCTAGAGAATCTCTACCTCATCAAATCCCTCACCAATAGGTTGAGATTGAAGCAACAACTGTATACCCTTCATATAGGTGAAGGTACTTCTATTAAATCCCACATATCTGAGTTTAATTTTATTATTACTAATTTGAAAAAGGATAGATGTTAAAATAGACGATGAAGATTTGGCCCTATTATTGTTATGTTCTCTGCCTCCATCTTATAAGCATTTTAGGGATACCATGATTTATGGTAGAAAGACAATCTCTATTGAGGATGTCAAAACGAATCTGTAAAGTAAGCAGAAGATTGATGATGAGTTGACGTCTACCAATAAATCTGATGGTGTTGGTTTGATAGCTAGAGGGAGAACAAATGAAAGGGGTTCAGATGGTGATAAAAACAATGTTAGATCATAATCTAAGCACAAGAATTTGACTTGCAATTACTCTAAGAAATATGGGCATATTAAATCTGAATTCTATAAGCTTTTAAATAAGCAGAAAGCAAGTGGTGGTGCTCAAAATCAATAGAAAAGAGATGATTCTACAGAAGCTAGTATTGCTGAAGATGAGAGTGAGTCTAATATGCTTCTGGTGATTGATGATAGAGTTAGATCACAGGATGAATGGATTCTTGACTCTAGTTCTTCCTACCATATATATCCCAATAGTGAATGGTTCTCCACATATGATCAGTTAAAGTTGGAGTTGTGCTGATGGGAAATAATGCTTCTTGTGAGACTATTGGAATGAGAACGATCAATATCAAGAGTGTATGATGACATTGTTAGAACCTTATCTAATGTCAAGCATGTCCTTGATTTGAAGAAAAATCTCATCAGTTTAGGCACTCTTGATTCAAATGGGTGTAGGTATACAGCTGAAGGTGGAGTCATGAAGATTAGCGATGGTGTTCACTTATTGATGAATGGAATCAAGGTTCGCAATTTGTATCTGTTGCAGAGTACTACAGTCATTGAGTCTGTTGCAACAGCTTCATCATCTATGTCTAAATCAGATGTCATAAATTTATGGCATGTGAGGTTAGGTCATATGAGTGAAAGAGGGATGGCATCGTTAAGTAAAAAGGGCTTGTTGTATGGTCAGAGTACAGGAGCAATGGAGTTCTATGAGCATTATGTGTTTAGAAAGCAAAAAAGAGTCAGTTTCAGTACTACTGTTCATAGGACCAAGGGAACTTTGGACTACATTCATTCAAACCTATAGTGGCCCTCTAGAGTTGCTTCAAAGGGGGCTGGTGCAAGGTACTTGCTTACTTTCACTGATAATTTCTTTAGGAAAGTTTGGGTCTATTTCTTGATGCACAAAAATGAAGTATTTATCACTTTCAAATAGTGGAAGAATTTGCTTGAGAAGCAGACTGAAAAATAAATTAAAAGATTGAGAACTGATAATAGCCTAGAGTTTTGTGAAGGTGACTTTAATGTGTTCTGCAAAAATGAAAGTATTGCAAGACACCATATAATTGTTAAAACACCACAGTAGAATGGAGTGGCAGAGGGTATGAATAGAACCTTGTTAGAAAAGGCAAGGTGTATGCTATCAAATGCAAGATTGGGCAAGGAGTTCTGGGCAGAAATAGTTAACACAGCAATCTTGTTGGTGAATCGATCTTCTTACACAGCTATTGAGTGCAAGACTCCAAAAGAAGTTTGGTCAGATAAACCTACAGACTACTAAGATTTAAAAGTATTTGGATGTCCTACTTACGCATATGTAAATGAAGGGAAGCTGGAACCTAGGGCTAAGAAATGCATTTTTCTTGGGTATAGATCTCGAGTGAAAGGATACAGGTTGTGGTGTCCTGATAAAAAGTTTCCAAAATTTCTTATTAGCAGAGATGTTACTTTTGATGAATCTGCTATGTTGCCTCCTAGGAAAAAAACTCTTGTTCATTGTGATGAAGGTCAAGAAAAATCAAGAGAGAAGGTGGAGTTTGAAATTGGTGGTTCATCTTCAAGCAAAGCACAATCTACTTTAGTTCAGCTGCCTACTTTTACTAATAGAGATGATGCTCAAGAGAATCAAGAAGAAGAGCAGTACAACATTGCCAAGCATAGACCAAGAAGGAATATTAGGCAACCACAAAAGTATGGGCATGTTGAATTTATTGCTTATGCATTGTCTGTTGCAGATACAATTGAAAATAGTGAGCCTACAACATATTCTAAAACCGTTACTTCAATTAATTATACAAAATGGTTGATTACCATGAATGAGGAGATGTAATCTCTTCATAAAAATTAGACTTGGGAGTTTGTCAAGCTGAGAACAGGGAAGAAAATTATTAGTTGAAAATGGGTCTTCAAGAAGAACAAATCTACCTCAGGTGTTGAAAATGCTAGGTACAAGGCATGTTTGATTGCAAAGGGCTACATGTAGGTACAAAGAATTGATTTTAATGATGTTTTCTCACCTGTTGTTAAGCATAGTTCTATTCATGTCCTACTTGCTTTAGTTGCTATGCATGATTTGGAGTTGGAGCAACTTGATGTAAAAATAATATTCTTGGATGATGAACTAGAATAACAGATTTATATGCATCAACCTGAAGGGTTTGTAATTGAAGGTAAGGAGGACCATGTATGCTTGTTGAAGAAGTCCCTATAAGGTTTGAAACAGTCTCCTAGACAGTGGTATAAAAGGTTTGATTTAGTTATGGCTAGTTTTGGACACTCTAGGTATCAATATGACTGTTGTGTTTATTTCAGAAAGCTCTCTGATTGGTCATTCATATATTTGTTGCTTTATGTTGATGATATATTGATTGCAGCAAAAGATAGGAATGAAGTCAATAGGTTGAAGGAACAATTATATTCTGAATTTGAGATGAAAGATTTGGGGGTAACAAGGAAGATCCTCGGCATGGAGATCAAGAGGGATAAAAAAGTAGGGAAGTTGTGAATATCTCAACAGAAGTACATTGAGAAGGTACTGAATCGTGTTGGTATGAAAGATGCCAAACCTGTAACTACTCCTCTTGCATCTCATTTTAGACTTTCAGCTACTCTATCACCTAAGACAGATGAAGAGGTGGAGTACATGTCACGTGTTCCATACTCTAGTGCAGTTGGCTCCATTATGTATGCCATGGTTTGCACTCGTCCTGACATTTCATAAGCTGTCAGTATGGTGGGCATATATTTGTCATGTCCAGGTAAAGCTCATTGAGAAGCAGTGAAGTAGAAACTTAGGTACTTAAAAGGGACCTCTGGTGTTTGTTTGGAGTTTGGGAGGAATGGTGATAGTTTATATGGTTTTGTTGAATCAAATTATGCAGGTGATCTTGACAAGAGGAGGTCACTCATAGGCTATGTATTTACTCTTAGAGGAAGTATGGTTAATTGGAAAGCTACTTTATAGGTTACAACTGCATTATCTACTATTGAAGCAGAGTATATGGCAGTGACTGAGGTAGTTAAAAAAGCTATTTGGCTTAGAGGTTTGTTGGGAGAACTCAGCATGGATCATGGGGTGACTGTTGTCCATTGTGATAGCCAGAGTGCTATTCACTTGACTAAAGATCCGATGTATCATGAGAGGACAAAGCACATTGATGTTCGGTATTATTTCATAAAAAAGATAATTGCTCAAGGTAATATTTAAGTGTTGAAAAGTGTACTGAAGACAATCCAGCTGATATGTTGCCTACCTTGTGTGTTGGTAAGTTCGAGCATTACTGGAACTTACTTGGTGTTTGTCGTGTTTGAGTTCAGCCCTTTGGAGGGCTATTGGAGAAGATGAAGATTTTAGCTATTTGCTTATTTGTTGGAAAAGAATTCAAGCCAAGGTGGAGATTTATTAAGTTTGTCTCGAATTCTTAACCCATTTTGAAGATTGACGTGCTATGACATATTTTGGTGGCGACCCGAATGGAAAGTTTACTGAGATCTTCGACTGGATCGACCGCGAACTGATGGGTTGACCCGCGACTTGGAGTATATATGATGTACTGTTGCTTGTTGAGAAGGTCATTGTATTTTGGGGGTTTTTTCAGAGCTAGGGTTTCAGGGCTAGTTTTCTCGCTATTGCTTGGGTGGAATCTCTCTTATGCATAGTGAAACATCTTCTTCTTCACCGAGGACGTAGCACACCACCTTGGTGTGTGAGCCTCGTTAAATCTCTGTGTGGTGCGGATTTATTGTCTCTTTATTTATCGTATTTCTTGGTGCTTGATCTAACACATTTTCAATTAATTAATCATGATGCGTATGGATTAGAGTTATTTAGTACATCCATCGTTGTAGTTTGGTTTAACAGGATGAACAAAGGTTCCTAAACCTGACATAAACACTATCTTTGATTGGAATAGTTCGGAGTGGATTCAATAGTTTTTATGTTTGGGTCATAAACCCAAATCTAGGTGGCAATTCTTTGTCATTGAGACCTTAGTCCTTTCTTCTTTGAGAAGGAGAGATTTGAAACGTCATTTGCTAATAGATAAGTGTATGTCAAATGTGTTATGGAGACTGTGGACTTCCCCTCATTACATTTACCAACCAGACCCTTTAGTGGATTTCTACTTCCCATATCTCAGTGCTAGTTAATGGAACCCCGGTCAATTATTTCAAACCTTGGGGGCTTAGTAATTTTTCCTCTCCCCCCCCCCTTCATCTTTTCTGATGCTATGAAAGGTCTTTCCAGAAGTCTTCATCGCATATAAATCAAAATTCCCTAAAGCCCCTGGGAAAATGTATGTCTATGAAAATTTCTTTATGGGGACTGAAGAAATTTTCAGGGCTCTTGATTAATCCTCAGAAATCCATCATATATATAGCAGCGTTCCTAGATGGATGTGGATGAAGGGTCTTCTCCCACGATTCTCTACCTTTGGTTGGAGGCTTGTTCATGATATTTTACCAACTGATGATAGGGTTGCAAAATGTCAAATTCCATTTGTTTCTAGATGTGAGCTATGTAGAGGAAATCAGGAATCCTTCATTTACATATTCTTGGAGTGTGAGTTCAGCATCAAAGTGTGGTCAAAACTGCTGTTTGTTTTCGATCTTCAATGGGGTGGTTTTCTTATCATTAAGGAGTTGTTCTCATGGTGGAAGCGAAAGTCTGTTGTTACCCTTCCAAAAATTTGGTTGCCACTATTTATCTCTAGTTTGAAGGGAACAAAAGAAGGCATGACAATTTGAGCTTTTCTCATTCCATTGTTGTGAAAGCGATGATGAAGGATTCGGTCGAATATTCTTCTTTGGTTTCTGTTAATATAAAGTCCATAAATTATCTACTAGTTTCAAGATGCTTGCTAGTGAATATTGCTCCTTTGTGCTCTAGGAGAATTATTGAAGTAATTTGGCATTGCCACTCTCTAGGTTATTTCAAGCTCAATACCGATCGGTGTTCTTTAGGCAACCCAGGGCATTCAGGAGCTGGAGGCATATTTTGAGACAACGGAGTCTTAGCCAGGTGTTTTTCAAATTACGAAGGAATAATTACAACAAACTTCAATATAGAATTTGCAAGTTTTTTTTTTTTTTTTTGTTGGAATACAACATGTGAGAATTCCATGGGCATTACAAAGCTTTGGATTGAAAGAGACTCGCAGTGAGCCGTGTTGTGCATCAAGAACCAAAAAAATCTCAAGGATTTTTCAGCAAAAGTGTTGGTTCTTGAAACAGTATCTAGATAACATCTCATGGTTTATATCTCATTGCTACTGTAAAGGCAATAGTGCTGTAGAAAACTGGCGAAATATTGCAACAGACATATCTATGACATCATGGGATGGATCTCCAATCTTCTTAGCTACTAATGTTAGCTGGGATTCTCAATTGACACTCAGATTTAGGTTTTCCTAACCTTTGCATTCTTCTTTTGCTTGCTTTTTTGCTGATGGTCATGCTGAAGGTAGAAGAGTAACTCATTGGAGTTCTTTCTCATTCTTTGATTATTATTTTTAATAAAATTCTTTTACTAACCTTACAGAAAAAAAAAAGCCCCTACACTCTTCATAACAGTTAAAGCAAGGTGAATATTATTTCTTTTGGCTTGCTTCATTAAATTTCATTGATTATGCTGTGAGGTACCCTCTATTGGGAGATGTCTCGTTAGGCTTTCATAGGGCTTTCAATAAATATTGCAATAGTTTCTTTTCTCATGCATTTGTGATTTTTCAGGATTTTTTCTTTAATTTTTTCTAATTTTCCTTTAATCATTGAGTCAATTCCTAATCATTTCGATCCCAATCCCATAATCATTCCATTTATTGAATAGTTCTAAAACTTGGATCCGGTCCCGTTTCTTAATGGGATGGTTCAGTTTTGGATAATAACCAGTTTAGTGTCCAAAATTCTAAAATACCTACTTAGTCATATGATATCAGGTAGAGAAGATCTATATTTTTTGTTGAATTTCCATTGACCGTTTGAACATAAAATAATATATTTTATTAGCTTTGACAAAATTTGACAAAATTTGCTTTTAATTTCCTGCCACTAACTGGTAATTACCCATCCGTGGGTTGCTCAGACTGTTAACGCGAATTGGGGATTGTGTGGATAGGTGCACGGTCCTAGGTTCAATTCCCCATCTGTGCATCTACGATTTAAGTGAAGACCGTGGTGGTGGGACACATTATTTTAATAAAATAAATAAATAAATCCTAATATTAATTGCAATAGGCCCCAACTAAACATGTAGGCCCTTGTAATTACAACTTAATCACTAGGTTGATTGGAATCTTGGATCTTAAAGTCATGAAATGATTCATGGAAGGGGCCTGGGAAGTCCGTGCCATGTTCAAGGCCATGTCCACCACCCGTCTAGGCAGCCCACTGCTTTGGGCACACATGTTAAGGTTCTTCCATGAATCCCTCACTAAGCCCATTATGCGTTCTCTTGCTTCTCCCTCTGAGACACCATTTTCCTTCCTATAGCACTGTATGGACTTGGGCACGTCTCCCGTTCCATCTCAGCCTTCAATTGACATATTAAAATAGCTTTAGTAAAATATGAAAATTATAATTTTAGTAGAGATTTAGAGGTAATAGAGATATACTTGGGAAGTTCCGAGGTCATCGCTGAGTCGAGTAATGACAGATGACCAATAAACTAGCTCGGACCCATTGCTCAAGCAATCAAGAGAACTCATTCGGAAGGTTGTGCCCTTCCAATTGCAGAAGATAAGCATGGACCATGGCTACAGGACCACCCACTGATATCCACACATTAGCCAAGTACTCCTCTAACCCAGGTGTCTAACCCTTGTAAAACCATCTTGCTTCCACCAAGTATGCTCTGCATACTCTTGCCCACTACAAAATATAAATGCAAATTCATTAGAGATCCACTTGTTTTGATGTGAAAAAAATTGAAAAATAATTTTTCTTTTTTATTGATTTTTCACAGTTTATTTCAACTAAAAAAATATAAATAAATAAATGAAACAATCACAAAACTTTAATTTGATTCCTATGTTAAAAAAAAAATTTATTTGAAAAAGGACCAAGTTTTCCTACACTCATGGTGAAAGGAAAACCATTCATCATGGATTCTATAAATGCATCTATGGGCCAGGTATCATGAGGTTTTTTGGGAAGGTACTAAAACCCTATAAGGGTTTGTGGACCCTAGAATGGAGTGATGAACTTCACCATCTACTGAAGGAAAAGTTTAAGGAAAAATATTACCTCTTGCTTTACATAAGGTAAGATACCCAACCCATGATCCCTTCCAAGTCATAAGCTATTCCATTACCAAAATGGAACAGGGCTAAGTAGCAGGACGTCATGTAGTTGGGAAGGTCTTCTAATGCTTTGACATCCCACCTAACAAAATAATAATAAATTATCTCAAAATATTTAGGCCAAGATAAAGATGACCAATTAGAAGATGTATGTAGTTTGTCTCGTTGAATCTATACCGTTCGACTGCTATTGTGAAGAGTTCAAGTTCATCCAATGATCCATATACATCATAAATGTCATCAATTACTGTTAGTGTGGAGATTAATTTGGGGAGACCTTTCCTGCATCGGGAGAATCGTGGCTTGTAAATAATCCCAACTGCCCACAAGAAATTTTCCACTACTCAGTCCCTAGCAAACAAAAGCTCTTCTTCAAAAGTCAAGCCTCTCCACCATCTTTTTAAGAAAACATACAACACAAGTCTCATTAGTTTAGATTACTAAATCATGATGACTAAATAAGACAAAAGAAATAAAATTTATGAATTTTTTAAGGGAAAAGAAGCCTAGAAGGTAGTGTGGCTTCTACACCTAGACATGAGAAGGACGAAATGACCACTCCACCCCCAAAAAATAGAAATTCCCTCTTGTTAACACTTCCATGAGTGCTCCCATTGTGTCCTGCTCTGGTGCAGGGGTGACAATGCCTTGTAGGAACCTCCTCCTTCATTTTAAAATAAATCATGTAATGAAAGCACATTGATTGGTTAACTGAAAAATCACCTGGGGAGGTCATGTAATTCCCTTTGGTGTACTGACTGCACAATGTTGAAATCCAGTTTCGCTAGCTCAACCAATGTTCTTGAACTACTCTTCCTATGCTCCTCCTCCTCTCGTAAATATTTAGGAAGTTCCTAGCTTCTAATCTCACCATTCTCCAATGTAATGGAACTTCCAGAGATTGTCTCACTTGTTCTGTCATCATTGATGATTTGAGACGTGAGATGCTAAATTCCATGGCTTCCTCTAGCACATCTTCTCCACTCATTCCAAGATATGAAGCTTCATATAACCCCAAGAGACCCTTATCAGTTTCCTTACTCAAGCAGTCCATGAAGCTCCCATCCTTGTTTTTGAATTCATTGAACACATCTATTATGAACCAAGCATATATCACATATCAACAGAATTGAAAATCTGGTAATTCAAAGTAGTTCTATATACTTTCTTTTGTAAATGTTAGAGATTAATGCTCTCTGTTATTCTGTTGTAACAAACTAGCTGAGTTAGCTCAAGTTTTGTTGTAGTGTTTAGTTAGTTAATTAGTTGGCTAACTGTAGTTAATAGTTAGTGGTTAACATCTTGTAATGGAGGAGTGGATCGATCCTTTCCACTCTTGTATATAAGCCTTCTTCACTAATGAAATCATAATGAGAATTCCTAATTCAGAGTTATAGAATTTCACAGAAAATTACTTGAACTAATTTGATAGCTGATGCGGTAAAAATTGACCAGCCGATCCTCCTTGTAGCTCCTGATGCTTTAGTGACCTGTACAGAAGGGAAGACTGGAGAGAGTAAGCCTGACTTGATGGGGGACTCTCCAATGCCTAAGTTAGACCTTTCCACAGTAGATACTCAAGAGAGTTTTCAGTCAGAAGTGATCGATCCCCATAATGGAGGCTTACCTTGTTATTTATAGGCTACTGATGGAGTGGAGAAATGAGGAAGTCCGTGTAGAGTCCTACTGGGCGTGGAGTCCTTAAGGAGAATGGCTCTCTGACTCCATAAATATTCTAGATTCCAGGGCATCTTTCAGGAATATTCCTTTCTTATTTCAGAGGTGTGGGTTGTGGGAGGAATGGATGCCTCTGATGACATCTAGAGGATAGAGTCTCGTCCTTGTGATCAGGGATTACATTCCTTGAATGTAGGAGTGGATGAGAGCACATTTTTGGGGGCCCTACTTGATGTGTCAGGCTGAGGTGGAAACTCGGCCAGAGGAGAGGCTGAGGTGGCAGTACGGTTTGATGGGGGCCAATGTGATAGCTCGGACTGATGAGAGGCCAAGGTGGCAGCTCAGCCTAATAAGGGGCCGTGGTGGTAGCTCAGACTGATGAGGGGCTGAGGTGGTAGCTCAGATTGATGAGGGGCCGAGGTGGTAGCTCAGACTGATGAGGGTCCGAGGTGGTAGCGCAGACTGATGAGGGGCCGATGTGACAACTCGACCTGATGAGGGGCCAAGGTGGTAGCTCGGCCTGATAAGGAGCCAAAGTGATAGCATAACATTAGTTTGAATGCTCCTTGGCTATGCTGTGGTCTGAGAAATTTACCCACATCATGCTGTGCCGTACATTCAGCGTGAAATGGGCTGGTTCTACCATGTGTCACAGCGCTATAACTTTACCTTGTGTAGGCGAAGAGGCTAGTTTGGTTCACCATTGATCTCAGCCAGATCCAGCCATCCATTCTCCACCTCCTTCACCTATAAATAGGAGATATTTTTTCCAGAAGACTTTGCATTTGTTCTAGTGGTAAAGTCAGCTCAGCTCGTTCCTAGCCTCAGCGCGGTCATCTATTGAGTCTCTAAGCAGCACAACATCTTGAACACCGCCAACTAGATTCTCCTACCAGCTCATCCCCATAGCTCATCTTCTCCAGTGCGTCACTTTCAAGCTTGTCCTTCAACTAGTAAGTAAGCTCTGTGTTTCCTAGTATCAGTCCTGGTGATCCTAATATGGCGTCCATACGTGACCCTGACTCGTCCAACCAGACCCCCTTGACGGTTGTGAGGCTTGGGGAAAACCACCCAGAGTGTCCAAATCCCAATCCATCGTCCTTCAGTGACGATAACTCAAGCGATTCAGGCTCTGACGAAAGTTTAGGTTCTGGTGGCAGCTCAGGCTCGGGCAGTAGCTCGACTACTGAGTCTGTGGAAGTGGCTCGTCTGAGACCGTCTGACCAAGGGTGATCCTGGCTCGGTTACCCCAGCTCAACCCCTAATACGGTGGTAGCGAGCACTTCGGTGGCTGGCCCATCAGGCACTGAAGTCCCTGAGGTGGGCCTAGCAGAGTCTAAGGGTGAAGGCTCTGCTTCATCCTCCGGAGAGAAGAAAACCGCAGTCAACACCCCAAGCATCCTCACTTGATCAGGGGCCGGTAAGGCATCCCCAATTACGTGGTGATGTGCATCCCAGATAAGGATAACCTTATAGACGCCTCTGGGGACGAGGTGGCCCTCTACGACATCACCTTTCAGAGTGGCCTTAGGATCCCAGTGCCTGAGCTGGTCAGCTCGGTCCTGGAGTATTGGTGTCTCGCCCTAAGCCCTAGCTCGCACTGAACCCCTGGCACACTATTCTTTGTTTTGAGGTGTTCGTCATGAAGCTGGGCTGAACTGCAACATTGGACGTCTTTCACAAGATGTTCTTGGTGAAAAGGCACACCTCGAGGTGGTACTACTTCACCAAGAGGGACAGGGATAGTCCTTACAACGATCTGAAGATGTTTATCAACATGCCCTACTTAGTGAAGAAGTGGAAGGAGAGGTACTTCTACATGGCAATGGAGGGTAACCCCTTTAAAGGCAGCTAGGTAAGGCCCACACTTTCAGTACTGAACCGAGCTCCTAAGCTATCCCCAGTCGACCTCCAAACTTATCAAATGCATTTGGGTGGGGAGGCTGTGGATGTCCGAATGCTGTAGGATGAAGACTTCCTCCGAGAGTAGGAGTTGAGTGAAGTCCCTGGTGAGGGTTTGATTGAGTCCGGTTCATACTGATTCCGCTCGGTCTTATACTAATTCAGCTCAGTTCATCTTTGTTTTATAGTGGTGAATGTAAAGGTAGACAGCAAGCCTTTTGCCACGGTGGCGATGGAGGCGAGGAAAAAGGAAGCAGCCAAGCAGGTTGCTAAGAAGACTACTGACAAGGGCAAGGCCATGCCAAACCCAAGCTTTGGAGTAAAAGTAGTCCCGCATCGGGCACGGGTAACAAGGGCTCACCAATCACTATTGGGGGCAAGCCCAAGAAAGAGATGCCCCCATCCATCTAGTACTCAGCTCGGCACGGGACTTTGGGCTCTCTTAAGGGTAAAGATCCAGTGGGTTCTGGAGAAAAGGTGTCAGGGCAGATCGGTAAATCAGACCAAGCTACTGTGGACCTGGATGTTTAGAAGAGGAGGCATTCGCCTATGGATGATGGACAGCACGAAAACCCTCCCAAGGTGGCACAAATGGGGAGCAACCCATAGATCCATGGGAGGACCTGATGGAGAACGACACCATACTGGACTCCACCATTGCTCGGGTCTGGTGTCGTCAGAGCCATCCCAAGAGGGACATTGCCTACATGAAGAAGTTCTCTGACATTGGCTTCACAGATTAAATCTACATTCGGATGGGAGACGTAAGTATTCCCAGCTTTTCTCTCTTCTGTGTTCACTTAATGTTTCGAGTACTGATTATTCCGTTGGGTCCTTACAGAGTTTTGCTTTTAAGTTTGAGGCTACTCAACGATTTGAGAGCATGGCCTTTGGCCGTACTAGGGCTAACGACGAGGTGAAGCATCTTCATGGGGATCTCCAGATAGCCATGGGTCAGCTAGAGAATGAGAAGAAAAGGGCCCGTTCTGAGGAGCAAAGGGCGAGAGATAGCGAGGAAAGAGCTAGCGAGCTGCAACGTGAAGTTGCTAAATAGTTCAGGACCAACAGTGACCTAGTCAAGGAGAAGGACACATTCTAGAGCGGGCTGGTCAAGGCTCAGAAGGCCAGTAGAAAGAAGGAGGCTAAGCTTGCAGCTCAGATTGTCGAGTTGGAAAGGAAGCATCAGGCCAAGCTGACGTCGAACGATGAGGTTGTTGTTGAGAGGTGGTTGAACTCCAAAGTTAGTCAAAAATGGTTAGTTGATGTCAACGTCACTTCATTCTAGGCAGGCTCAGAAGATGCCATTCAGTTTGTCCTGGGCAAGATGCCAGACTACGACCTGTCAGAGTATAAGCACTGCGCTCCTGCCCTAGCTCCTTCAGTGCAGCTCGTCAGCCGAGCCAAGGTTGGTGAAGAGGTGACTCAAGCCGACCCTAAAGCAGTCAAATGAACCATCTCTCTCGTTCTTGAGCCAACCCCCCAATCTTCGCAATACTGATGTTATCTTCTCCTTTTCCTTCTCTTTCTCCTTCTTCCGGAAGTGATGTAATTTTTTCTCCTTTTTTTTTTTTTTTAATGTAAATGTCTCCTTTGGGAGTAGTGTAATTTTGAGGGGTTTTTCCCTCTTTTATCAATGAAAAATATTTTTTTCTTCATTCATTGTGCCTCTTCCATTCCCCTATAAGCGTAGTTCCATTATCTAGTTGAGCTTAGATTTGTCTTATGCTCTTAATCTTCTGAAGTGTTATGCCTAGACTTGGACCGTAATGACACTGTGCCAAAGCTCGGTCTTAATGCCTTAGGTGTTAAGGTCTTGAGGTGCCAAACTGGGGTTTGATCTTGGTAGTGCTGAGTTGGGGCTCGGTCTTAGACATTGTCAAGCTGGGCCTCGGTCCTAGACATTGCCGAGCTGAAGCTCAGTCTTAATTCCTTAGATGTTAAGGTCTTGGGATGCCAAACTGGGTTTTGGTCTTGGTAGCACTGAGCTGGGGCTTGGTCTTAGACGTTGTCGAGCTAAAGCTCGGTCTTAATGCCTTAAATGTTAAGGTCTTGGGATGCCAAACTAGGGTTTAGTCTTGGTAGTATCAAGCTGGGGCTCGGTCTTAGACGTTGCTGAGCTGAAGCTCGATCTTAATGCCTTAGATGTTATGGTCTTGAGATGCCATACTGAGGTTTGGTTTTGGTAGTGCCGAGCTGGGGCTCGGTCTTAGACGTTACCGAGCTGAAGCTTGGTCTTGATGCCTTAGATGTTAAGGTCTTAGGATGCCAAACTGGGGTTTGGTCTTGGTAGTGTCGAGCTGGGGATCGATCTTAGATGTTGCTGAGCTGAAGCTTGGTCTTGATGCCTTAGATGTTAAGGTAAGCTTCTTTGTTCATTGATATGTGGTATGCACTTATGACAAATACATTGCTTCGAAATAGAGTCCAATCCGCTCTATGAATGAAATTGAATAATTGAAATATAAAGACTAATGTGCTGACAATATAAAATCCATAAGACTAATGCCCAGTCGTGCGAGACTTCAATGTGAACTACTGGTAAAATTTTTTGAGATTTTTGACATTCCATGCTCTTGGTATAGTTGTACCCCCCGAGTCTGCAAGTGGTAAGTACTGGGGCAGACCACTTTGGAGATTATATAAGAGCCTTCCTAGTTCACGCTTAACTTGCCTTCACTTCTCGGGTCTGCTTCAACTGCTTTTCTAAAGACCAAGTCTCCTACTATGAATCCTTATGGCCGAACCTTTTGGTTGTGCTACTACTGCACATTTTGCTTGTAGGTTTCATTTCACACTAGAGCTTCTTCTCGAACTTCGTCTATGAAATCGATGTTTGCTTGGAACCCTGCCTCGTTCTGTGATGCTTCAAACGCTGTCGATCGGAACAAAGCTTGGGTCACCTCTATAGGGGTTAAGGCTTTAGTCCTGTATGCCAATTAAAACAGTGTTTCCTTTCTAGGGGTCCGAGCTGAGGTACGATATGCCCAAAGTACACTGAGTAGCTAGTTAGCCCCGTTCTTCTTCTCCCAATCCAGCCTCTTCTTTATTCCATCCAGAAATATATGGTTGGCCTTTTCTGCCTGGCCGTTCAACTGTGGGTGTGCCACTACAGTGTTTCAGAAATCTATGATAAAGTTGTTATAGAAGAGCCTGAATTTCCAATTGTTGAATTGTCGCCCATTGTCTGTGACTAGTACTTTTGGGATGCGTAGTGGTACATGACGTCGTCCCTTACGAACTTTTCTACCGCTTGCTCTGTGATCTTTGCTAGGGGACGCACTTCCACCCACTTAGTGAAGTAATCAATAGCAACAATCAAGGACTGGACACTGCCCTTGCCTTTCTTGAACTATCCTAGGATATCCATTCTCCACATCGCGAATGGGATCGAGTAGATTATGGAGCTAAGTTCTGTAGTCTGGACGTGCGGTATTGGGGCATGTACTTGACACTTAAAGCATCGTCGGATGAACTTTATTGCATCTTGCTGCATTTTTGGCCAGTAAAATCCTTGGTGCAACACCTTGTAGGCCAATGCCCTTCCTCCCATTTGTCCTCTGCAAATTCCTTTATGGACCTCCTGGAGTGTCTCTTCAGCTCGGCTCAGTGGTAGGAACTTCAGCAAGGGCCAAGATATTACCCTTTTGTACAGTACTCCTCCTTGGAGGGTGTAGTTGGCTACTCTCCTTTTAACTGCTCTTGCTTCTGCCTGATCTCCTGGGAGATGTCCATCTCGTAAATAGTCTGTAATGGGGTCCATCCATCTCGGCTCGACTGACTGTTTATTGATGCACATCACTTCTTGCTCATAGGTAGGCCTGTCCAATACTTCAAAGTATACTAAGCTTGCACAATCACCGAGTTCTGCTATAGCTAGTTTGGAGAGGGCATCTGCCACTGTATTTTCTTCCAGTGAAAAACTTGTACCATTGTGAATGTGTTGAAGCTGGTAATCAGACGAAGAGCTTCTTTTAGATACTTGGCCATTCTCTCTTCTTTGGCCTCATGCTGCCCATTGACTTGGTTTACAATTAGTTGTGAACCACTATGTACGACCAGATCATCTACCATTATTGTTTTTGCCAGTTTGATTCCCGCTATCAGGGCTTCATATTCTACTTCATTGTTTGTTGTGGAGAATGCAAATCTGAGGGCATACTATATCACGAATTCCTTCGGGCTCTATAGCACAAGTCCTGCGCTACTCCTTGTTATGGTGCTTGATCCATCAACAAAGAGTTTTCACTTTCTGTTCGGCTCGGCCTCTACTGCTATCTCTTTTTCAGTCTGTGTACATTCTACCAAGAATTCAGCCAGTGCCTGGCCCTTAATTGCACTTCTTGGTCAGAATTCAATGTTATGCTCACTTAACTAGATAGCCCAACTCACCATACATCCTGCTATGCTAGGGCTATGAAGTGACTTCCTTAGTGGCTGATCTATCAGTATAGCTAGGGTGTGTGCTTAGAAGTAAGGCCTCAACTTCCTGGCTGTGACAACTAATGCCAATGCAAACTTCTCAATTCTCAGGTATCGTGTTTTTGCGTCCAGGAGCACATGACTCACATAGTAGACGGGGTTTTGGGTCTTTTCCTCTTCTCTTATGAGAACTGCGCTAATGGCTACAGAGGAAGTAGCAAGATAAAGCTGTAGTACCCTCCTAGCTCTGGCCAGCTCAGTAAAGGGGGCCTGGCCAGGCAGGCTTTGATTTCTTCAAAAGCATCTTTGCATTCCTTTGTCTAGCAAAATTGATGTTGTCCTTTTCCTCCTTTTATTAGCTTAAAGAAGGGAAGACATTTGTCTCCATCTCGGGACAGGAACTTGTTCAGTGCAGTCAGGCACCCTGTTAGCTTCTGAACTTCGCGAATGTTTCTTAGCGGGTGCATTCGTGAATGGCCTCAATTTTGGAGGGGTTTGCCTCTATTCTCCTTTGTGATACTAGGAAGCCCAGGAACTTCCCAGAGGTTACTCTAAATGCACACTTGGTAGGATTTAGCCTCATCTGGTTCTATTGTAGGACATTGAAGGCTTCCTTCAGATCTAGCACATGATTAACGCCTTTTACACTCTTGACTAGTATGTCATCAATGTAAACTTCTATGTTTCTTCCGATCTGGCTTCAGAACATTATATTCACCATCAATGTAAACTTCTTGTTCAAGTCGGTGTAGTCCATGCAAATCCTCCACTTCCCATTAGACTTCAGAACCATGACCACATTGGCTAGCCAGGTTGGGTATTTTACTTTTCTCACAAAACCTATAGCCAAGAGTTTGTCAACCTCCTCGTTGATGATGGTGTTACACTCAATCGCGAAGTTCCTGCACTTCTTTTGGATAGGCTTGAAGCTAGGGTTAACATCCAGACTGTGCTCAACTACGGTCCTTGAGATGCCTGGCATATCAGAAGCCTTCCATGCAAAGATATCAGAGTTTTCGTTTAAGAAGTTCAAAATTTCATCTTAGCATTGTGAGCTCAGCAATGCTCCGAGCTGAGTAGTCTTTGATGGCTCAGCCTCAATAATTGGGAGAGTGAGCAGCTGTTCAACTGGCTCAGCTCGGTTTAGGAGGCTTTCATTATGGCAATCGATGATTTCTACCAAACATACTAGGCCAGAGTATGGCTTCTTGACAGATTTTATAAAGTTGGCATAGCATTCCCGTGATTCCTTTTGTCAGGACTTGCATTCCTCGATTCCGTTGTTGGTGGAAAACTTGACTTTCATATGCTTGGTGGACACAACCGCTCCAAGGCCATTGAGACCAGGCTGGCCAAGGATTGCATTGTTAGGTGAGGCTATCTTGGTCATGAGCACATTTATATGTGAAATCTAGGGTAGTAAAACATGCATTTTACATATTTAGAATGGAGCTACCTTAGGTTTTACTCTCTTTTTGCAGGTTTTATATTTTCTAGGCCTTAAGGACTATCGGACGCTATATCTTCAATTTTACACGTAAAGAGGTCTATTTCTTTTCATGGTTGCGAAGAGGACGAAATTCTGAGCAAGATGGACGTGTTCAATTAAAAGTACACATTCATTTGGTCACCCATACGAATGATTATTCTGTTCGGGCCAGAAAAAGAATAATGGATTAGAAATGAACTGAGATGCAGAACTAGCCCATTTGCAGTTGTCCCAGAGGTACAAGGAATATCTCAAATGTCAACAAGGATCGATGGACCACATCCTTAAGTGATTGAAGATTCGTTTTTGGTAACAACAACTACCTAGCGTAGTTGGTGAGCTATGGTGTACAAAATTCCCTTGCTCACCAAGAGGTCTCAAGTTCGAATCTCACGGTTGTCTAAGGGCATGGAGGGGATTTCCACATCAAATTAGAAGCACGAAAAATCATGGAAGGGTTCCTAAGAAGAGAAGAAAAAAAAATGAAAGAAAAAAAAAAGGGAGAAATAGAGATTGACCAAATCTTCTCTCTCCTCCACATCATCACCAAAATATTGTCCAAATCACACAAAGCAAGAAGAAAATCCTCCCTTGGAGGGAGAAAAAGAAGAGAAATAAATTAGAAGAAAAAAAGGAAAGAAAATAAGAAAAAAATTTATAGGAAATTTCTCAAAGTTTATTTCTCTCTTCTCTCTCCTCCACCTTAGCACTTTTGGTCTCAAAAGATCTCACAATCAATTGTGGGTTTCTCCCTTTTAGGAAAGAGAAATTTGTTACCCTACCTCCTCATTCCCTATAAATACAAGTCATGTTAGAGGAGGAGAGACAATTCATTCTTCTTCTAGTTTTTTTTTAGTTGCTCTCTCTTTCTCTTGCTCTCTCTTTAGTTTTAATTCTTCTTTATCTTTTCTTTAATCACTTTTGTAATAGTTTTTTTTTTCATTTCAATTAAAACAAGCACTCTTTTATTTTTATTCAGCCCTTTTATGTTTATGATTTATGCAATTGAGTTGTAATTTTTTTTAAGTTATAGTTCTAGGCTTAGATCTAGGTGACAAGATCATGAGCCGTGGAGCAATTTTCTTTTTTCAAGATTTGTTTTCTCTAGTACTAGAAATTTCAGATTTGGTTTATTTCAGATCTGGTTTTTAGTACTGATAGTATCTCAAATCGATCAAGTTTTCAGTTCAAATGTTGAAGTTCAAGTAAGTAGGCTCCTTCAGTAGTCTTCTCTCCCCCCTCTCATTCCCTCTTCTGACTACCCTTTCTTTCTTAATTTAGGATTTTAATTTTAGTCGCCACATTATTGCTATCCCTTTCCCCCAAGGTTCATAACTAGTGTATGTGTTGGCTTTGCCCCTCCTAGCCATAGAACCATCAATTTATTGCTTTTATTTTAATTGTCTCCCTTTCCCTAAAGCCAAGTAGAGTAACCCTTGTAAGAGTGACTCTCTAGTCAAGTAGGGAATCTCATATTATGATGCATCCCTCGGGCTAAGTAGAGAAACCTACTTGTGAGTCTCTCTCTAGCTTTATCCTCTTTCTTTTACTTTATTTTTATTTCAGCATTTTTTCTCTTTACTATTTTTTTTTAATTGCGTGGGTTGTTTATTTTCAGTTATTTATTTATTTAATTTTAATTATGTGGCTTGCGTCTTTAAATTCTTAGATGACGAATGGTTAGGACGTTATTTTAGATACATATGTTTAGGACTGTAATTAGAATTAGATCACAACCATTAATCGGTTCACTTTCGCATTATTAAAAGAAATAAAAAAATAAAGTGGATGCTCTCCCTGTGTTCGACCCGTAGCTACACTGATCCGTACGCTTGTGGTTACATTTTAAATCTCAAACACTTGGCGACTATGAAAGAAACCATAGTAGTGGCCATTTGACCTCCCTGGTCGATGGTTACTGACTAGTCAACAACTCCTTCTAGCTGCTTGGGTGTGCCCAAATCTGTACAAGGGTCCTGGGGCCAGCTTTAAGGACTTGGTGCCAAGCTCCAGTTTCATGAAAGCTTTGTAGGACATGAGGTCAACGGAGGCTCCTATGTCCACTAGGACCCTGTGGAAGGGGTGGTTGGCCACCACTAATTGAACCATGATGGCATCATTATGAGGCCAGTTCAACTCTTCCAGGTCTCTGTTAGAGAATGTGATGGGTGGATAAGGCCTGAGGGCCTTGACGGGCTGTTCTATGATGTATATGAACTGTGTGTGAGCTTTGGCCTTTTTGATAGATTCCACTGTGGGTCCTCCCATGATTGTCAGGATGGCCAGACCCACAGGCTAGTTATCATATTTGTCAGCCCGGTCCATTAGTTATCGATTATGGGCCCTCCCTTAGGTGGCTTGGTCCTATCTCGGCTCAGCCTAGCCTCATCTCTCCTCGGCTCGAGCTAGTTTCCACCATACTTCTGCTTTAAATACTTGTTAGGGTACCCTACCCTGATGAGCTCATCAATTTTCCTTTTTAGAGACTTATAGTCTTCAGTGTCATGTCCATGGTCTCGGTGATATCGACAGTACTGGTTGGGGTTCCTCTCCTCAGGTTTAGTCGTAATTGGCCTAGGAAAATGAAAATACTTCTAGTCTTGGATCTCTAAGAGTAAGTTTTTTCATGAACGTTCAAGCTCATAGTGATTGGGTTCAGCTGTATCAAGCAGCCAATCTGTTCTGTTCTTCTTTGGCTCGTAAGAATCATCCCTAGGACTCGGAGGCCTCCTCTTCTCTTTTTTTGATTGGTCACCCCAATCAGCTATTCCCCTGGCTGCTAGGACTTCTTCCATGTTGGCGTATTGATTGTACCATTTTAATAGCTTGGGCATTTTCTCTGGCAAGTCAAGGGTAAGAGAGTGGACCAGATCAAGATGCATCACTCCATTGCACAATGTGCTATACACCACTCCTTCTGGTAGGTTTTTACCTCTAGCGTCGCCTTGGTGAATCAGGCAAGGAACTCCCTTATAGTCTCCCTTGCTCCTTGGCTCATGTTCATCACATTTTGTGTAGTTAACTTCTGCTTCATACTAGCATGGAAACGTGTGAGGAATGCTCTCATCAGCTCTTTATAGCTATGGATGAACCAGGGGTGCAAGTTCGACATCCATACTAGTGCGGTCCCTTTTAATGAGGCTACGAAGGCTCGACAGAGAATTACGTCTGACCTCCCATGGACTGTCATGACTGAATTATAGTATAAGAGACGATCACAGGGATCCGTAGTGCCATCATATGCATTAAAGATAGGTATCACAAAATTTGGGGGCAGCTCGACGTCTATCAGCTCATCGGATAGTGCATTATGGGCTGGGGTTGCCTTTATGTC
>CM040967.1:32688939-32859487 GCA_022985045.1 Macadamia tetraphylla
AGAATGTATCATTACATAGTATGATAAGAAATTTAAGTAGTTTATGCAATCACATAAAAAACACCACTCCTCACGGTGACTTAAATCAAGCAGCCATTCCTGGTGAGAAAATTCATTTCGTTACATTGTTGCCATAAAACTATTCACGTACAAATAAATAAGAACTCTCTTTTATATATAAATTACTTGAATCAAGTTGGGCTCTAATTATGTCAACGAATTTAGAATCCCATAATGCAATTAAGCAATATCCACCCAGTATGAGCAAGTCAAGGAAGGCTATTATCAAATTTCAGGTTTAAGTTCAACTATGTACTCTCTCATGAATCGGTATACTTCTCATGTATGACCATGAACCTTCTTATGGTCCATTCACCTTTTCTATAATCATTAATATTTCAATGCTTCATTTTATCACTTGATCACTGTTTATAAAATATTGATTACAAGTGGGCTCATAGTAAATATTTATTTTTGCTACTGGATGAAGGGCATATATCACATGGGGACTACCAAGGAGAAAAGCCTTCTTTCATAATTTATAAGTGAGACTGAGAATTGAAAAAGAGTTAACCACGACATAAAATGAGAGTTGCAACATTAGGTGGAGGATGGACGAAGGAGGAGAGAGAAGCTCTGAGGTTGTTGAGAATAGGGTTTTGGGTGGAGGCCGGCCACCTGTTTGGGGGAAGCAGCGCCTTATCACTGATTACTTACCGGCTCCGGCCAAGCTGGACCATGTTGGGGAGCAATCGCGGGCAAAGCCTGTTGTGCCTGCTGCTGTGGATGATGGCCACCCAAAGAGATCATATTCCAAGGTGGTAGGAGGAGCCTTGCCAGACGTGGATGATCTGCCTGACCCCATCCACGCTGGTAATCTCACCAAGATTGTGATTCCATAGGATGCTTACGAGGAACGGCTGCTGCGTTATCGTTTTGCACTTGTTGCCAGAATCAATTTTCGTTATGTTCTTTTGGATGCGGTTAGGAAGGAAGTTGTGGAATCATGGAAGCTTAAGGAGAGAGTCTTTATTAGGTCGATGGGATTAGGTTATACCCTGTTTCAATTCGAGGCTGAGAAGGACATGACAAACATCTGGAAGAGGAGTCCGATTAGGATTGGGGAGCAGTTCATTCGGTTCCAGCGTTGGAAGCTAGATTTCAACATTCATGAGAGGTCTACAGTCACCAAACTAGTCTGGATTCATTTTCCAGAACTCCCTTTCAAATACTGGCATGAATGGATTCTTTTGTCCATGGCAAAGGCTGCGGGGCGACCGCTGGGCATTGATAAAAGAACCTGGAATTCCTCCAAAGGGAATTATGCTCGCATCCTTATGGAGATGGAGATCTCGGAGCAAAGGCTGGAGGAAATTCAGGTGGAGAGACAGCAGCCTGGAACTGGAGAATTGTACTGGTTCAAACAAAGGATAGTTTATGAGGACGAGTTGGGGACTTGTGGCTCTTGCAAACGTGTTGGGCACACCATTCTTAGCTGCAAGGAGAAACGGGTTGCTGATACGGCTGCCAAAAACAAAGAAGCCTCTGAGGATGGGTCATGGGGGCGTTTGGGTGGAGAATAGGCCCTCACAGGCTGCTGAAGTGGTGGTTTCCGACAAGGAACAGGGAGAGTCCAATCTCGCTAAGGACCAGGGAGAGTCCATTCTCGCTAAGTCTCCTAATTTGAATTTGCCAACCGTATCTCCTATTTCTGCTCCAGCTGTTCATGGTAATTCAAGGGCGCTGGATGGTAACTCAAGGGCGTTGGATGGTAATATATTTTTATTGAATTACCTGTTCCAGAAGGTTACTCAACGTTACACGCAAGGGACAATCCAATGGCGAATTGGAATGAAGGGTCTATGTAGATGGATGGATCGGATGATCCATATGGATTGGATGGACCAGATGGGTCAGATAGGTACTATATGGGTTGGGTCAGCCCACTGAAGTAACCTCGGTTCTAGTGCAGTGCGGCTTGTTCTCTCAGGGAAGCGCTGATAGGCAATCCACTGCTATTGCTATTTGGCGTTCAAATTCTGGACAGGCAGAGCATATATTCAATGCCATAACGCCTAGTGCAGTAGATAATGGCTCTCTTACCCTACATTATCCTGAGGTGGCCACCATTGATGCTGCTGGTCACCAGAAAGAGCACAACCAGGGCATGCAAGTTGCAACAAGAAGGAAAGGAAAACAAGCTGTCACTGCGGAGCAGACTAGAAAGCCTGGCCGTATTGCTTCGAACAAGAGTTTCTGATGCTCGCCCTCTACTGGAACATATGGGGGATGAAGAAGACTGCCGGACGTGCCGCCCTCAGTGACTTTCTGAAGGACCAACGCCCTGATATTGTTTGCTTAGTTGAGCCCATGGTGGAGGTAGATGCTTTCCCTGCCTTTTTTTTTGGGTAAGTTGGGATATGATGCTTGTCTGATACATAATAATAGAATTGATAACCAACCTAATTTAAGGGTTGTATGGAGGACGTCTTTAGATAAACCTTCTGTAGTCTCCATGTCTGAGCAATATCTCTCACTGTTTGTAAACTGGCGTGGCAATTCAATTTTTCTTACTTTTATTCATGCGAGCTGCTTTCGAGCAGTAACAAGAGAGCTGTGGCTTGATCTTGCAGCTCATATAGTAGGTTCCTCCGCTTGGTTAGTAGTGGGAGATATTAATGCAACCCTTGACTCACGTAAGAAAAGAGGCCCCAGTGCCTTTAATTTGGGGTCTGCGACTGAGTTTAATGTGGCGGTAGATGCAGGTAATCTGATTCAGGCTCCTTCCCGTGGTCTTAAATTCATGTGGACTAACAACAGGAAGAGGAGGAATGTTATAGCAGTCCTTGACAGAAGTTTTTGTAATGAAGAATGGCTAAATTTTTTTCATGGCTGTAGCCAGGTGGTATTGCAGCGTTCTCCACAGACCACTCTCCATTATGTATCACCTTGGATGCAGGAATTAAACCTAAAAACTGCCCCTTTCGAGTCCACAGGTTCTGGATGGAGCACGATGGGTTTGCGAAAGTGGTAGAAAATTCTTGGAGGGAGTCGGTAAGTGGATCTCCTACTTCTGTTTTAGCTCAAAAGCTAGAGCGCATCAAACTTGTGCTTCGGGGTTGGGCGAAATCAGCTTTTCCTAATTTAGAGGTGGAGTTAAAGGCAGCTAAAGATGAGCTTGAGCAGGTTTAGAGTCAGATCAATCTTTCTGGCATTGACGATCACCTTTTTAACTTGGAGGCTGACGCAAAAACAAGATATTTGAAAGCTCTCCATGAACATGAAAAACTGTGGGCAGAAAAGGCATGAAAGAAATGGCTTACTGAAGGTAATCGTAATTCTAGATTTTTCTA
Source organism: Macadamia tetraphylla (assembly GCA_022985045.1). NCBI lineage: Eukaryota > Viridiplantae > Streptophyta > Magnoliopsida > Proteales > Proteaceae > Macadamia > Macadamia tetraphylla. Next base: position 32,692,293 of record CM040967.1, read on the forward strand.
TCTTTCAACCAAGATTAGAAGGGCCAAGCACTTTATTCATTCTTTGGAAAAGATTGATGGGTCTATTGTTTCGCATCCGGATGCAGTGGCTGATCATGTGGTGGAGTTCTATGAATCTTTCCATAAGACCAGCCAGGTCATTGAGCATAGTGAGCTCTTGGACTGCATTCCACGGGTCCTTGATGGAATAAATGTAAGAAATTTGGAAGCCATACCGAAAAATGAGGAAATCAAGCTTGTACTGTGGGATCTGGATCCTGACAATTCTCCAGGACCTGATGGTTTCTCTGGGGCTTTTTTCAAGCACTGCTGGGATCTGATTGATTATGATGTTTGCAAGGCAGTGAAAGGTTTCTTCAGATCAGGTATCCTTCCAAATGGTATTAATAACAGCTTTTTTGTTTTAATTCCTAAAATTAATGGAGCTAACTCTCTAGACAAGTTTAGGCCGCTTTGCATGCAGAACCTTTTGTGTAAAATTTTTTCTAAGATCATGGCGACAAGGCTCTTTTCTCTGCTTCCCAGGCTTATCTCCGAAGAACAAGGTGCCTTCCAAAAAGGCAAGGTAATTCAATCAAATATTTGCCTAGCCTTGGAGCTTGCTAACCTCATGTCTGATTGTGCTCGAGGGGGCATGGGCGTCAAAATTGACATCCAGAAAGCCTTTGACATAGTTTCTTGGAGCTTTCTATTCCAAGTCTTGAAAAAGTTAGGTTTTTCTGATACTTGGATTGTGTGGCTACACCAATCCTTGTTTCTTCAAGAATATCAGATCTACTAAATGGAGACCTGGTTGGCTTTTTTGGTGTTGAGAGAGGGCTACGCCAGGGTGACCCAATTTCCCCCCTTTTATTTATTATTGCTGAGGAAGTTCTATGCAGGGGGATTTGTTGGATGCTTTAGGTTAAGGAATTACAGCCTCCTAAGGGTCCGAGAGGAGCACAGATGCCAGGGTTTTTATTATTTGTTGATGATATTTTTTTCTTTCTGAATGGCTCTATCAGATATGTCAAGTAGCTTTATAGTTTTTTAACTAAGTATCAACAATTCTCAGGGAAAAAGATTAACCTGGACAAGAGCAAGCTCTTCCTAGGGAAAATGTCTCTAGATAGGGAACTGGTCATCTCTGACACACTTGGGATCTCCATCTGTAAGTTCCCTACAAAATACTTAGGGGTGGAGATCTTCAAGGGCAGGGTAACAAGAGCATCTTTACTTCCAGTGATGGATAAAATTAAAGGGCGAATGGCTAGCTAGAAAGGAAAGCTACTGTCTATGGCTAGTAGAGTAGAGCTAGTCAGGTCAGTTATATCTGGTATGCCCTCTAACAATTTCTCAGTTTACTGGTGGCCCAAGTCTCTCTTCTGAAAACTATAGAATTGTGGATGAGGAATTTTATATGGTCTGGAGATCCTGATACAGCTAAAGGGGTGATGGTTAAATGGGACTCTGTCTGCAAGCCAAGGTAGGAAGGAGGACTTGGGATTAGGCGATTGAGGGATGTCAACAAGGCTCTCCTATGCAAGTAGGTCTAGTATATTAAGCACTCCAACTCAGCCCTAAGCAACATCATAAAAGCTAGGTTTCCGAGAAAAAATGGAGAGCCCAAGAAGGGGTACAAAGCTTCTACGATTTGGCCTGGTCTTAGAATAATGTGGAGTTCTGCATCAAGCAAAGAAAAGTGGATTGTAGAAAATGGGCTGTCTATAAATTGTTGGAGTGGTTTGGGGCTAAATCTGTCCAGGAACTTGTTGATTTGGGAGAGAAATTGTTTTCATCTTTGACCATGAAGGTTGCTAATTTCATTGTCAATAATGAGTGGATCTTCCCTAAGGTTTCCTCTCAGTTACTTCGGAATGTTTTGGCAGCTGCTCCAAAAATAAACATACCAAGAGTAGGCACTGAAGATAAATGCATTTGGGCCCTCTCTACTTCAGGGGATTTTAGTACGTCTACTGCATGGAATGACATTCGTCGTAGAAATCCCAAGGTTCCTTGGCATGACTTGATTTGGATGAAAGGCCTCACTCCTCGGAAATCCACTTTTGGATGGAGGTTGTGTCATGAGAAGCTGCCCACAGATGAAAATATTAGCAAGAAAGGAATACTGCTTTCCTCCAAATGCTCTATGTGTGAGGTTGACTCGGAACCCTGAATCACCTCTTTTTAGATTGCAATGTCTCTCGACAACTCTAGAACAATTTCTTATCCTATTTTAGGTTGACATGGAAAAATCAAGCCTCCATAAATGAGTTGATTACTTGGTGGAAGGGGAAACGAAGAGTTCTATCAATTAAGGACCCTTGGGTGGTAGGCGTGATTATTATTGCATGAATTATTTCGCAAGAAAGGAATCACAGAAGGCATGGTGGAAAGGGTGGTAACATTCCTTTACTATTCAGAAGAGTGCTTAGGGTGCTGAAGGAGGCAAATCTCAACTTGAAGGGGGTAGTTCGATCTGTTGCTGATCTACTTTGCTACAGGAAATTGGAATTGCATGCGGCTCCGAGTTGTGGTTCTCCCATAATTCTTGAAATTAATTGGTGTAAGCACCCTAGGACCTGGACGAAGTTAAATATTGACGGAAGCTCGATGGGAAAACCAAGAAGAGCAGGAGCTGGAGGTGTTATGCAAGATTACCAAAGCAGAGTTACCTTTTCCTTCAAGCTCTACCTTGGTGTTACCACAAATTATCATGCGGAATTCAAGAGTTTGCTGGAGGGAGTTCGTCATGCTATGAATCATGGGGTGACCAGATTGTGGATAGAATCGACTCGTGGTAGTCGCCACGCAATTGTGGTGGATCTATCCCTTGGTTTGCTCTTCAAGATTGGCTATCCCTAAAACAATACCTCTTCTCAGTTTCCTGGAAGATTACTCACTGTTATAGGGAAGCAAACCCTGTTGCCGATGACCTTGCTAAATCTGCTGCCAAAACAGGAAGCTCGGGAGCTATGGAGGAATTTCCTTCCCATATTATAGAGGAAATCAGAAATGATATCTATTCCAAGTCAAGGCTTAGATTTTGCAAATAGCTATGGAGGACCCTACTGATGGCAATGCCGAAGGTGTGGTCCTTCCTTAGCTAAAGATTCTTTCTTATGTACATTATTTTTTTACTCTCTTTAATACAATTCTGACTTCTAGCAAAAAAGAAAAAAAGAAAAAGAGTAAACCATGGATAGTATATTACTTATGACTATTGACAACGTTTTCTTTGTGTTCAATACGAATAGAATATAGACAGGCGGTCCTGTAGAACACGTACGAGCTCCCACTAGGTTCATGTTTGGTTCGGGAAGAGATTGTGGAAGTGCATACAATATGCATTGGATTAGCCGCTTCATTGGGATCTGAAGAATGGAGAGTGGAGAGAGAAGCTCTACAGAGGACGTTCATCATTTAGGGGCAGCCCAAGACCCTGACGGAGATCCTCCATACGCTCGTGGTAGGCAATCTCTGATTACATACTTTCTGAATCTTGTATTGGATAACTTGGTGGTAGAACCTGAGGGTGCTGAGGGCAGGCCGGCTGCACCTCGAACACATCCCATGCCCACATTCTCAACGGTGGTGGGAAGAGGCTTGCTGGAGGAGGATAACCTCCCCGATCCCATACATTCAGGCTCTTTAACCAAGGTCGTAATACCTCAGGATGCATATGAAGAGAGGCTGGAACGATTCCATTTTGCCTTAATAGGTAGAGTCAACTTCAGATTTATCTCCCTGGACTATATCAGAAAGGAGGCGTCCTCGGCTTGGAACTTGAAGGGAAAGATTTCCTTGTCAGCGATGGGAAAAGGATTTATTCTTTTTTAGTTTCAACTTGAATCTAATATATCCTCTATCTGGCGAAGAAGCTCTATCAAAGTTGGAGGTCAATTTGTGAGATTTCAAAAATGGAGGCAGGACTTTAATATTCATGAAAAGCAGATCGCTACAAAAATGGTTTGGATCCATTTCCCTGAGCTTTCGTTAGAATATTGGCATGAGAAAATCCTTCTGACCATGGCAAAAGCGGTGGGTCACCCCATGGCCATTGACAAGCACACCCGAGTGGCTTTGATGGAAGGCTTTGCTTGGATTTAGATTGAGATAGTAGTAGGGTCAAGTCGAATTGACGAGATTCATGTCGAGAGGCGGCAACCTGGTTCCCAACAACTTTTCTGATTCAAAGCAACAGGTAATTTATGAAGATAGCTTGGGTCTCTATGGATTCTACAAAAAATCAAGACACTCCATCGCTGAATGTAGAATCAGAAAGCTTGTGGAGGATAGAAAAAAAAAAAATCAAGGCATTCCTAGAGCTGTCTATGCGGAGGAGCCTGATAATCAACCGAACCATGAAGTCGCCCAGATTTCTCCTACTAGGGCCTGCATTGAAGACAGAGGTAGTGCTGCTCGTGGTGTTTCAACTGTGTTTTGCAGTGGTGGTGCAGGCTTTTTCGGTAGTGGTGGTGGAGCATCCTATGAAGGTGGAGTGCTTGCTGGCTCCTCAGAAACAAATCAAGAAGTAAATCTCATTCAACAATCATGCAATCTCCTTCCATATTGGGAGAGATTGTGATTCAAAATTCAAATTTTCTTCCAATTCAAAAAGATGTGGGGTCTATTGAGGTTGTTATTCCTGTTTCAACTGGAAGACAATATTCTGGGTCAATTAGGACTCAATCTTCTGCCTCTACTCATGGATCTGGGTAAAACCCGAATTATTTAATGTTTGGGAGGTTCAATGGAAAATCCAGACCCTCCATCTCAACCTCATACGGTTGACAATGTTATCTCCTCCATCCTGTCTGCATCCATTAGTAGGGGTGCTGTGGAGGTTCATTATGTGGAGATCGAAATGGATGATAAGCTCGTGGCAGCAGTGGATTTTGATATAAATAATGCTCAAAGGAAAGAGAAAGGTTCGATCACTATAGAGCTAGCCAGAAGGTCTGACCGTATCGCAATCTTAAAAAAGTAATCATGAAGGTCCTCTTTAGGAATGTGAGAGGTTTCAAGATGGCCTCAGTGCTGATATCTCTGAGGAAATTAGTTTGAGATAAGGAGCCTGATATCTTATGCCTGGCTGAGCCTATGATCGATTCCTCATCTTGCCCTTTTCACTTCTTCAGCAATTTGGGGTTTGACACTGATCTCATTTGCAATTCCAGGTGAGATAAAATCCCAAACCTGTGGTTGCTTGAGAAAAGAGGTATCTCTAAACCTGTCTCTTTCTCTTTTTGAACAATAAATTACTATTAGGATTGATTGGAAAGGCAAATCAATCTTGATCTTGTCTGTTCATGCTAGTAATTTTAGAGCTATTAGAAGAGACCTCTGGCTTGAGCTAGGGTCAGTGTCGGCCATGGCTGATCCCTGGGTTGTTGTTGGAGACTTTAATGCCACCTAGCTTCCCATGAAAAAAAGGGGCCCTGGTTCTTTCAACCTTGGTTCGGCTGCACAATTTGAAGCAATGGTTGACTCCTGCAACTTAATAAAATTGGCCTCTCATGGTCCAAAATTCACCTGGACCAACGAAAGAAGAAGGGACAATGTATCTACAGTTCTTGACAAAGGTTTCTGTAACGAGGACTAGCTGAATCATTTTTAGGACTGTGCTCAGTTGGTCCTTCCTAGGGACTTCTCGGATCACAATCATATTCTAGTTTTATCTAAGGCTTGCCTAAAGCCTGCTAACTGCCCTTTTCATTTTCATAAATTCTGGATAGAGCATACTTCTTTTTTGCAGCTTGTCTCGGACTCATGGGATTATAGGATTTGTGGGCCTCCTACCTATGTTCTTGCCCAAAAACTGAAAAAGGCTAAAGCCAATTATTAGAAATTGGGAGCAGGACGCCTTCCCAAATTTTGAAATCAAGCTGGTTAGAACAAGAGAGGCTTTGGATCATATCCAAGCTCAAATCAAGATGCATGGTATGGATGACGTCCGATATGGGCAAGAAGCAGATGCAAAGTCTGCCTACCAAAAACCATAAAAAATTATGGGCTAAAAAATCAAGAATCAGGTGGACATGAGCGATTTTTAGGTTTTACCCCAGAATACGCAGGTTGTGATTGGTAATGGAGATCGGTCTCAGCTTGTCAGCGATCCATTCCTTCTTGCAAAAACTCACTTAATTCCTAATGTTGTAACCTCTGCATTAGATACTATTGTGGAGGAGATAAATCCTCCTGTGCAACCATTATCATATGCAGCGGCTGTTGGTAGCGATGTTGTTCTTGGGGATACTTATAATGCTGCTAGTATGGAGTCTTCTTCTTCCCTTCCTTCAATTGACAATCTTCCATCACCGGTTAAGGCTGGAAATTTAACCAGTATTAGAATACCACAGAGTGATTATTTGAGACAACTTGAAAAGCATAAATTTTCTCTCCTTGGGAGGGTCAATTTTAGGAATATTTCCATGGACTCTCTCTGTTCAATAATATTATCCTCCTGGTCTCTAAAGGAGGAAGTTTTTCTTAAATCTCTTGGTGAGGGATCTGTCCTTTTTCGGTTTAAATCTGAGGTGGATATGATGAACACATAGAAATGAGGTCCTATTAAAGTAGAGGGTCAGTTGCTTCATTTTCAAAGATGGAGGCCTGAGTTTAAGGTTGAGGATGAAAATATCACGCATAGACTGGTTTGGGTGCGGTTTCCTAATCTTCCTCAAGAATACTAGGATGAAGAAATCTGGCTTACTATGGCTAAAGCAGTTGGTAGACCAATTGCTATTGATTGGAGGACATGAGACTCTCACTATGGGCATTTTGCGAGAATTTGCGTAGACTTTGATGATTTGCTGCCTCGTGTTGAAGAAATCTATGTTGAAAAGAAGCACGTTAATTCCAGGGATTCGTTTATTTGTAAACAAATTGTAGAGTATGAAACTCCTCCTACCAGATGTCTTCTCTGCAAACGGTTTGGTCACCAACCTGATGTTTGCTCTTCAAAGGTGAGTGTCAACAATGGCTCTAAGGAAGGGATACTTGGAGCTAACTATGTAGATTAAAGACCAGTTAGTCAGAGAAGAGAGTGGCGGCCCAGGGTTGTGTCACCGACGGTGATAGAGCCATCACTTTTGGAAGCTGAAGTGGATGACGATATTTTTGGAAACTTACCTGAGCGGGACTCTCCACAGGGTTAGTTTCCTACTTCATCTCCCACTAATTCTATTCTAGAGGGTGAAGATCATATCTTTGCTGATTCCACACAACCAAGTTTAGAAGTTATTCAAACTTTTTTGGAAAACCAAATATCCTCTCCACCATTTAATAATACTACTTTAATGGGTGATCCTTTGGTCTATGGGGATATGGGAATGGCTATGGGCCTAAACCTGGATACGGGTCTTAAATTGGGTAGTGATTTGCAGGATGTTTACTCCTCTGATGCCTCTATTCAAAAGGATGTCCAATTAGAAGTTGTGTTGGGCATTCAAGAGGAACCTACTACTACTACAAGTGAGGTACATTCTATGAACACTACTACTATTGATAATGGAAGAACCTCAATTGTACACCACGACTTATCAATGCAACCTGCGTTGAAGACGAACTCTGATGCCCCTTTCACTATGGCCAAAAGGAAGAAAAAAATCAAAAACAAAAGAAGGGGACTTGAGTGTTTCAGATCAAAGAAGAGGTCAGAGGAGGCAAGAATTTGTGATGGTTGACGGAATTATTCAACGCAATGGAGAGGGTGCTATTTGTCGCACCACTAGAGTAACGCAAAATGTTGTTGCCTAATGAAGCTTATCTACTAGAATATTAGGGGAATAGGCAATTGTCGTGCCCGTGGGGCTTTAAGCTTGTTGATTATTGATCATGAACCTCTTTTTCTCTGTATTGTTGAACCAAAGATTGATCCTCAAAGCTGTCTAAGGAAAATTTTTTCCTCTCTAGGTTTATTGCATGGATTTTATTCATAATACTAAGGGGGATGCCGTTCCCAATATTTGGTTTCTTTGGAAGGAAACAATTGCTCCGCCAGTGGTTGTTCTCAGCTCAGATCAACATATATCCATGTTTCTAAAGGTATTTGGCATAAATTGTTTTATTTCAGTAATTCATGCAAATTGCTTTAGGGCTGCTAGAAGGCAGCTTTGGTAAGACCTTTGTTGCTTAGTAGGTTCAGCCACCCCCTAGCTAGTTATTGGTGACTTTAATACCTATTTGTTCTCCCATGAGAAGCATGGCCCTGGTAGGTTCAACCAAGGCTCTTCTGATGATTTTTCTGCTTTTCAAGACACAGATTCCCTTTTGTTAGTCCCCTCCTCTGGATTAAAATTTACTTGGTCTAACAATAGGCAGTTGGGCTGTGTTCGTGCTATGCTTGACCGTAGTTTGTGTAATGATGAGTGGCTGAATGTCTTCCCAGGCTATGCTCAAAGGGTTTTACCCCATCACTACTCTGATCACTCACCTATTGTCCTCTCTTCTATTGAGATTTCTCACCCGGTCAACTCTCCTTTCCGTATGCAGCGGTTTTGGGCTGAGCACCAGGATTTTAAGGAAGTTGTCAGATCTTCTTGGTCGATTCCTTCAGATGGTACTCCTATGTTTATCATGATATCAAATTCGAAGTGTCTGAAGGCTTCTCTATGAACATGGGCTAGGTCAACTTTACCTCATATTGATATGGATGTTTGCAATAAGAAAGCTCTCTTGGAGAATATTCAGCAAGTTATTGATGAAGCTGGAATTGATGAAGATCTTTTCTTTAAAGAGCTGCAAGCAAAAGAAGATCTAAATAAAGTTGTTCATTTGCAAGAAAAATTATGGCATGAAAAATCAAGAGTTAAATGGCTTAGGGAGGCCGATCGCTGCACTAAGTTTTTACATCTTTCTACTAAGATTAGAAAAGGAAGAACTATGATCAGAGAAATTGAAGGTGCTAATGGCTTTATGCTTACTGAAGTAAGTGACATCGGTTAGCGTTTGGTTCACCATTATAAACAGTTTGGAAAGAAGGGTATCTCCATCAAGAATAGTTCTTTACTCTCTACGATTCCGAAGGTCGTCATTGATGCAGATAATATTAGACTCATGTTCATTCCATCATCTGAGGAAATCATGTGTGTAGTCTTGACTTAGATCCTTCTAGTGCCCCAGGTCTTGATGGGTTCCCTGGGACTTTTTATAGATCTTGCTGGGACATTATGAGTAATGATGTATGTAAGGCTATTCAAAATTTTTTCACGGAGGGAATTATCAGAAAGCGTGCTAATAGCAATTTCATTACTCTAATTCCTAAGGTGGATAATGCCTATAAGGTGGGGCAACTCCACCCAATTTTCTTAGGTAATTTCTTTCTAAATTTAATTCCTAAGATTATGGCTTCCCGTTTGAGCTCCCTTCTGCCCGTTTGATTTCCCAAGAGCAAGGCACTTTTAGAAAGGAAAATTCATTTTTTCTAGCATTGCAGTTGCTTTAGAGTTATCTATTATGATTTTCAAGAAGAGTTTTGGGGCTATATTGAGATGAAGCTTGACATTCATATGGCATTTGACACTCTTGAGTGGAATTTTTTTTTTGATGTCATGACAAGCTTCGGATTTTCTCAGACTTGGGTGAATTGGATAGAGCATATTCTAATCTTGACCAAGCTTTCTATTCTTGTTAATGGAGGCCCCAGGGGAATTTTGGAGTTGAAAGAGGTCTTCGCCAAAGGGACCCTCTTTCTCCTATGCTTTTCATTCTAGCGGAAGAAGCCATGTGTCGCGGCCTTCGTGAGCTCAAAGATAAAGGCTTTGTGAAACTGAATCCTAGCCCTAGGAATATCTACACCCCTTCTAATCTTTTATATGTTGATGATCTCTTTATTTTTATAAATGCAGATTTGAAGGGTGTAAAAAGCATTAAAAATTTCCTGGACATTTAATAGAACTACTCAGGGCAGAATATAAACCTAGAAAAGAGTAAAATCTTCTTGGGAATAATTTCTTCTGCTAGGAGACATAGAATTAAGGAGACTCTAAATATTCCTATTTGTGACTTTCCAACTCGTTACCTTGGAGTGGATATTTTCAGAAGCTGTATCAAGAAAGAAAGGATCCTTCCTTTGGTTGATAAGTTCAAATCTGGATTAGCTAGATGGAAAGGAAGATTACTTTCCTTTGTAAGCCGAGTGGAACTGGTGAAGACTATTATGAGCAGCATTCCATTACATAACTTTTCAGTTTACCTTTGCCCATCTTCTTCGATTGCACTAATGGAGAGGTGGATAAAAAATTTTATCTGGAGTAGTGATGCTGATACCCCCAAAGGTATTACTGTTAAGTGGACCAAAGTTTGCAAACCAAAATCTGAAGGAGGTCTTGGCATTCGTCATCTCAGAGATGTCAACCTTGCTTTGCTGTCCGAATTAAGCTGGCACATTATTTCAAATCCTTCTATTTTTTCTTCCTTCCTTAAAGGAAGACTTGTGACTGATGATGGTAATCTTAAATGGTATGCCCCTTCTTCCTCTATTATATCTGGCTTACGGAAAGTCTAGGATTTTGTGAGCAGTTTTGAACATTGGATTGTGGGTGATGGAGCCACAATTAACTTTTGGTATGATCGATGGATTAGCTCTTCAAGGATTTTTTATGAAATATTTCTTGATTAGCCGATCAATTGCAGGCTCAGGGCTTCAGTTTCAGATTTTATCTCAGATGGCCAATGGAATGCCCACTTTGCAATTGCCTCTTATGCAGTCTATTTGCAATCGCATCTCCTTGATCTCCCTCCCTTCTTTTGATGCTCATGCTAGGAAAATCTGGTCTCTGACTAAATCAGATGTTTTCTCAACTTCTTCTGCTTGGGAAAAAATTAGAGAAAAATTATCTATTCATGGATGGTGGAGGACAGTCTGGAAAAAAAGGGCTTCATCCTAGATATTCAATTTTTGGGTGGCGTCTTGCCCATGGCTGCTTGCCTAGAGATGACAAGATCACAAAAAAATCTATCCCCTTGGCTTCTATGTGCAACTTATGTTGCAAATGTGAAGAAAATTTCACGCATCTCTTCCTTGACTGTGAGTTCTTTGTCCACCTTTGGTCTCTTCTGCTCAATCATTTTGATCAGCGATGGAGTGGTTTCCCTTCTATTGAATGCCTCTTCTCATGGTGGAAAAGGAAAAAGAATGCAGTTCATTGTAACATGCTAGGGCTCCTCATTCCTTTTCGGATTTGGACAGAGAAAAATAGGAGGTTTGATAATAAAATTAATCCTATTGGATTGGCGGAGCAATCTGTTTGAGGGATCTTAATGACTTTTTTTCTCTGAATCCTATTCAAAAAGTCATTGGGCGATCTTCTTCTTCAGGAACTTTTCTGGAATGCTCCTCCAGATGGTTTCTTCAAGCTGAATATTGATGAGTGTTCTCTTGGAAACCTAGGAAATTTGGGAGCTGGTGGCATCCTCAGAGACGAAAGAGGAAATGGCTTAGGATGCTTTGCAATTTATGGAGTAGGGACTAATTTTGTGGCGGAATTTGCAGTATTCTTTCATGGCCTCTGACTTGCTTCCACCAAAGGTATAACCAAGCTCTGGATAGAGTGTGACTCTCAAGCTGTGGTGACCTGTATTAAAAACTAGAAAATTCCATAGTGCTTTCTGCAATCATGGCTTTTTTATAAAAGATATTTGCACAACACTATCTGAGAGATAACTCATTGCTATAGAGAGACGAACACAGTCATGGAAAAGTTAGAAAATCATGCCTCTGCTACTCGTTCTACATCATCTTAGGCTTCTAGTTCTAACTTTATTATCTCAGACCTTGAGTGGGATTGTCTGAAAAGACCAAGGTTCTGATTTTTGTAATGTTTATATTTTTCTTTGAGTTTTTTCTCTGCTGATGGCCATGCCGAAGGTGGAGCACAGATTTGAAGAGTGTTCTCATGTATTCTCCCATTTATTCATTTTTCAATATATTCATTTGCTGGCCTTTAGAAAAAAAAGGAGGGAAACAAGAACTCGAAGTTCTTTCATCTCTACACCAAAATTAAAAGAGCCAAGAACACCATTAGAAGAGTGCAAAATTAGATGGTTCCATTATTTCAGATAGAGATGATATTGCATGCTATATGTCCAGCTATGAAGAATTCCACAAAAGCATTCCTTTAACGGAACAGTTGGATTTGCTTGAGCCTATTCCAAGACTAATTGATGAGGTGGATCTCCTTAGTCTGGATGCGATTCCGGGGCCGAATGAAATCAAGCGTGCAATGTGGGACCTGGACCCTGATAGCTCACCTGGTCCAGACGTCTACTCGAGTTACTTCTTCTGCTATTGTTGAGATATTATTTCAGTGGACTTTGAAAGAGCAGTGAGGGATTTTTTTGTTTCTGGGTCAATGCACCCGGGTTTGAACAATAATTTCTTAGCCATAATTCCAAAAATGAATGGGGCGATGTCTTTAGATAAATTCAGGCCTCTCTGCATAGGAAACTTCTTCTGCAAGGTGATCTCTAAAATTCTTACAACCAGGTTATCATTTCTTCTCCCAAGATTGGTCTTTGAAGAACAGGGAGCGTTTCAAAAAGGGATGCTCATTCACAATAATATTGCATTGGGGTCTGAATTGGCTAATATTATGAGCTCTTCCACAAGAGGTGGCGGTCTAGGGGCAAAAATAGACATTCAGAAGGCCTTCGATACTATTTCCTGTAATTTTATAACTCAAGTTTTAAAGAAATTTGGCTTCTCTGACACCTGGCTGAACTGGATTTTTTAGATTCTTTCATCTTCCAAAATTTTAATTCTCTTAAATGGAGGTCCAGTGGGCTATTTTGGAGTGGATCGGGGTCTGAGACGATGTGACCTGATCTCCTCGATCTTTCTCATCTTAGCTGAAGAAGTTCTCTGTAGAGGGTTGAAGAATCTTCTTTTAAAAAAAATATTAAAGCTTTGAAGGGCCCAAGAGGTGCGTCTGTCCCTTCTTTTAAAAAAAAATAAACGTTCATTAATGCCTCTATCAAATATGTTAGAAATTTGAAAGATTTCATCAGAAAGTATTAGGAATTCTCAGGTTAGACAGTTAACTTGGACAAAAGCAAGCTCTTCATGGGTTCCATCCTCCTTCAAGGAAGCAATCCATTGTTGAAATCATGGGAATTCCTTCATGTAATTTCCCCACAAAATATCTATGTGTTGAAATCTTCAAGGGAAGAGGAAAAAATCAATACATAATGTTAACTATGGACAAAATTAGGGAACGTCTCTTGGGTTGGAAAGGGAAAATTCTTTCCATGGCTGGCCGGGTGCAGCTAGTTCGATTAGTTATATCTAATATGCCAGTGCATAATTTCTTGATATATTGGTGGCTGTTTTCCGTGGTTGATCAATTGAAAAAATGGAGGAGAAATTTCATATGGACGGGAGACATTGATACTTCGAAGGTTGTGCTGTCAAATGGGACAAGGTGTGTAAACCTATTGAGGAAGGAGGATTAGGGATTCGAAGGATGACAGATGTTAATTCTTCTTTGCTTTGCAAGAAGGCTTGGAATTTAAAGCATAGAAATTCATTTTTTTCCAGTTTCTTCAGGGCTCGGTTCCTGAAAAATGGCTTCCCAAAAAAAATTTGTTAGACCCTCATCAATTTGGCCTGAAATCCGCAAAGTGTGGTCCTTCATATCTAACAAAGAGAGATGGATTGTTGGTAATGGTAAAAAAATTAATCTCTAGAATGCTAACTGGTCGGGAGAATCTTCTATTGTTGAAGCCTGTGGCAGCATGCTGTCTCCTCTTCTAAAATCCACGACTATAGTCTTTAAAATAATCTCTGATGGTAAATGGAATATCCCTCATGTTCATTTAAAAGTGCTAAAGAATGCCTTCTCTGCTGCAGAAAAAATCAGACTTCCTCAATTTGATATAGAAGACCAATGTTTCTGGAGTGGATCCTCAATTGGAGCCTTCTCCTCCTTCTCTTCTTGGAATGAAATAAGAAGAAGAAACCCAAAGGTCCCTTGGTTCTCTCTAGTCTGGAATAAGTTGCTACAACCCTGTCAATCTATCTTTGGTTGGCATTTGATGCACAGAAAAATCCCCACGGATGATATAATAGCTCAAAAAGGTATTCCCCTGGCCTCTAAATGTTGCCTCTGTGGGATGGAGGTTGAGTCCTTTATCCATATCTTCTTAAGCTGTAATTTTTCAATAGAGATCTGGAAGCTATTTATGGACTGCTTTGGGGTATTATGGCCCAATCCAAATGACCTTCATCAGCTGGCTTTATGGTGGTCTAAGAAGCACAGAGCCCTTTCAGTGAAAGATCCCTGGACTATTGGATTGGTGGCAATTGTTGACAACATTTGGTGGGCAAGGAATGCGAGATACCATAATGGTATTATCCATTCTACCCTCCAAATCTTTGAAAATATTAAGCGTGAGGTTCATCTTGCAAATTTGGGCCTTCAGGGTGTCATCAACACTACTGGCAACCTCCTTTGCTGCTGCTGCCTTAGGATAAATGTTATCCCAAAAGATCCCCCTCTTATGCTGGAAGTGATATGGTGTATGCCTCCTAGGGGCTGGTACAAATTGAACGTGGATGGCTGCTCTCTTGGAAACCCTGGAAAAGCTGGTGCAAGGGGTGTTCTAAGAGATCAAAGGGGAGCCACAGTGGGTTCTTTCAAAAGTTTCTTGGATGTTGAGTCAAGCTATTTTGTGGAATTTAATGCTCTCATTGAAGGTATTCTGTTGGAAAAAGAGAAGAAGGCACCCTCCTTATGGATTGAATCTAACTCTGCAGTAGTTGTTTTGGCAGTCCAAGTTCGTTCCATTCCGTGGTATATTTACTAGGATTGGATCTTATGTCTTAGCTTCCTTGACTCCATCAATTGGAAAATTACCCACTGCTTCCGTGAAGCAAATATAGTGGCTGATTTTCTAGTTAGGAGGCAGCAAAAATAGGAATCTCAAGCTGCCCGGCTTCCATCCCTATGCATATCATCTCTAAAATTGCCTTCGATGTGGTTCCTATACCTAAATTTCGTATCATGTATTAGCTGATTTCATATCTTGTATTAGCAGATTTTTTTTCTCCTACTGATGGCCATACTAAAGGTGGGGGATTAATTTTCCATAGATGTATTTTTTAATTTTTCTTCTTTTAATAAAACTTTTCAAATCTTTAGCAAAAAAAAAAAAAAACGAAAAGAATACCACAATCACTATGGCCTGATAGGATTTTTCTTCTATTAAATATGCAGAACCTACTTATAATCCTTTTGGCTTTTTCTCCATTGGATTCTACTCCCGTTAGGTAATTCACCACTAGTAGAAATACAAAATGCGTATATATACCACCTCTCCCTCTCATGTTGATCTATCTATGTCTGCGGTAGGGCGAAGAGAAGCTTATGATGGGGATGTCATTTTACATTTTATGTGGGTGCATGTCACACAAGTGTATAGGCTTTTCATTTTGCCTTTCTTTGTGTCTAGCCGTAGGAGCCATGCTAGTTTTTAGGTTACTTTTTCTTTTTTTTTTTTTTTTATACATTTAATAAAGGATCAAGTTTTCCTCAAACCCATCGTGACCATGTGTTATAGGGAATGAGAGATGATGAATTGTGTGAATCATATGTGGACTATCCCATCATTCAATCACGGGTGAAGGAAAACTTTGTCCTTTAATAAATGATATAAAAAGAACCCACTATTTTCTCAAGGGATAGAACGTCTACGGCTACATCATTGGTGTAGTCCCATGCCCTACTGATACTATTGCTACCTCTGACTGGGACAACCAAGATGCCCTCATCATGAGTCTTCTCATTGCCTCCCTATCGGATGAAGCGCTTCCTCTTATCGTGGACAAGGCCACAAGCAAGGATATTTAGGACTCCCTTACCTCCGCCTATGGTTCTGCCTCTCACACGCGTATTATATCTCTCTATCTCAATGATACAACCCATGGAGAAGACATATGCACTCAAGCAA
The DNA here is from genome assembly GCA_022985045.1 of Macadamia tetraphylla. Lineage (NCBI taxonomy): Eukaryota > Viridiplantae > Streptophyta > Magnoliopsida > Proteales > Proteaceae > Macadamia > Macadamia tetraphylla. Next base: position 32,708,223 of record CM040967.1, read on the forward strand.
AGGCCTAGCTTGACCATCTCATTCAATTAAGAAGATCGGCCCACATTTAGGGCCAGAACTATTTTGGTTCAAGCTCAATTGGTCCAAGTCTAGCCCAAGACCAAGAACCAATCCAAGTCTCCCATCTTTGACTCTATCATTTCCCATGCATTGGAGCTTGCGTCAAGGACCCTTGGAACATATTAATTCATTGGAGCTTGCATCAAGGCACAATGGGACAACAACAAAATATTGGAAATATTTTGCTTTTATTAGCTTCTAGTTTCTAGATTTGACTTAAGCTTTTATGTGTAATCTCAACCGTAGAAAATCAATTGAAATCAAGGGTTGGGATTTCATAGCAGCTTTTTTTTATTTCAGATTTCTTTTGCTTGGCTATATGAGGCTATCAAATCTATTGTAGTAGGAGATATATATTATTGATAAATGAAGTTTTGCCTAAATGCAATTCCCTTGAACCTTGAAGAGTTCATACCTTGAAAACCTTGAAAAGTTTTTACTCATTCCTTGAAGAGTAGGAGCTTTTCTCAAGTTTGCATCCTGAAGAGTTGTAGCCATCAATCTAGAAGAATTGATGTCATTGATCTTCCTTGAAGGCCTAGAAGAGCAACCATTAAAGATTCAATCTTTTTTTTCATTTTTACCCAATCCTAGAATTCTACCTTTTCACATTCTCTCTCTTCCACCCCAATTTCCACCTTATCTGGGAAAACCTAAAACACAAAGTTTGTAGAGAAAATATTTATAGAAATTTTGGCTTTGGAATCAGGTCATTCTGACCTATATTGAGTAAGTTATGGCTATTTTTTTGAGCAAGTGCATAACTAGAATTTTTGCTTATGGTTATCGCTGAATTTCAGTGTGTGCAAGTCACTCTCCCAGTCCTATTGTTTCCAATAGCCGAGCTTGGGCTACATTATTTGGTATTAGAGCTTTGGTTGGAGAGGACAACACCTCCAAGACAAGCTAGACGTCAAGCTGGCAGGACTATTCCCATGGATCAAGTGCACACACTTGCTGAAAATTTACAGCAGTGTCTGCAACAACAAATTGATGATTTGACCCAAGAAGTTCAGTGTCTAAGGGCTAAAGCAAACAATCCTCCACTTTATTCCAAAGCTGGAGGATCCAATGGTGATTCTTCTTCATCAGAAAGTGCTTAATCTTTTCGTCGAAGAAGGACTTCTCCACACCACACACAAAGAGTTCGTGAACCAGATTGGGAAAAGGAAATCAAGAGAGAAATTCCAGAATTCTCAGTCAAGAGAGAAATTCCAGAATTCTCAGGTACTAATTCTGCTGATGAAATTTTTGATTGGTTAACATTTTTGAATGAAGTTTTTGAGCATAGGAATGTCTTGGAAGATCGCCAAGTTGGCATTATTGCAATGCAATTCCGAGGCAAGGCCATTGCTTGTTGGAGACGTGAAAAGAAAACTCGCTAATCTGTTGGCAAAACTCTTATCACTCAATGGAGAAATATGGAGGACAAAATCTGAAAGTATTTCCTTCCCAAAGGCTACAAGAGGGAACTCTACCAACGGTACCAAAACTTAAGGCAAGGTACACGAACGGTAGATCAGTACACCAATGAATTCAAATTCACAACAACATTCAAGATTCGGAAGAGGTGCTCATGAACAAATACTTGAATGGTCTCCAAATCTATATCCAAGATGCCTTAGAAGTTCTTAACATTTGGGACTTAGGAGATGGACATTAGCGGGCACTCAAAGTGGAGCGTTCTCGCTCTAGGAAGTAACAACCCACTATCATACCAAACCGAGAGGCATGACAGGCACCACCAAAGTTGCTGAAGCTACTACATAACCTACTAACACAAACAAGCCTTCTTCTCAGCCCAATACTTTCAAGCAACCAACTACAACCGGCCAAAGCTCTGCAACCGGTGTGCATTTTTATTCTTGTGGAGAGATGGGTCATCGTGCTAGCAATTATCGAAGCAACAAGAACCGACCAGCCAGCAAAGCTTTCTTGGTGGATAATGAATCTAATGAATACAAGGAGGAGCCACTTGAAGAAGAATTGAAAGATGATGAAGTTGCTTTGGAGGATGAGCAAGTGATTCATGCTGATTGCGGCGAGCTCCTCATGATGAAAAAGATTTTTCTCACTCCTAAAAATTACACCGGAGATAGATAGCTACGGACGAATATTTTTTACTCATCCTACACCATTTCAAGGAAGGTATGTTAATTAATTATTGATTCTGGTTGCTGTGAAGATGTAATTTCTGAAGTAGCGGCAAGCAAGTTAAAATTGGAATTGAGAGAGCACCCTACGCCTTACAAAATGTCTTGGTTCAAGAGAGGTACTGAGGTAACTGTTTCCAAACGTTGCGTTGTCAATCTTTCCATTGGTTCCATTTATTTTGACAAGGTATGATGTGATGTTCTGCCCATGGATGCTAGCCACATCATCCTTGGTCGACCTTGGCAATTCGATATAAAGACCACCCATGGCAGGTACCATAATACCTATTCCTTTGTTTATGGGGGAAAGAAAATTACTTTAGCACCTAGCAAAGAACCTTTTAAGACTCCTTTGATTGAAAATTCATCATCCCCAAATTTGCTTAGAATGAAGGATGTAAAAGGGGCCATGAAAGGGGTTAGTGTTATGTATGTTTTGCTCAATAAGACTAGTGTGGAAAATGTGATTGTATCTCCCATACCCCATCAAGTTCAGCCTCTTTTGGAAGAGTTTAAAGATGTATTTCTAGTAGACCTACCTCTTGGTCTTCCTCCCATGAGGGACATTCAGCACCAAATTGACTTGATGCTCAGTGCTTCACTACAAAATCTAGCTTATTATCGTATGAGCCTGGCTGAACATGAAGAATTGCAATAGCAAGTCATGGAACTCTTAAAGAAGGGTTTTATAAGGGAGAGCCACAGTCCATGTGTCGTTCCAGCCCTTTTTGTGCCTAAAAAAAATGGCACTTGGAGAATGTGTGTTGATAGTAGAGCAATCAACAAGATCACCATCAATTACTGGTTTCCTATTCCTTGTCTTGATGATCTTTTGGATCAATTTTCTGGTGCAACCATCTTCTCAAATCAGAGTCAAGCCCGGAGATGAATGCAAGACTGCATTCAAAACGAAAAATGGACTGTTTGAGTGGCTAGTTATGCCATTCGGATTGTCTAATGCACCATCCACATTCATGAGATTTATGACCCAGATTTTAAAGCCATTTCTTGGGAAGTTTCTTGTGGTTTATTTTGATGATATTCTGATTTTTAGGAAGTCTATTAATGAGCATTTGGAACACCTTCAAAAAGTGTTATATGTGTTAAGACAGGAACACTTATATGTAGCCCATGATAAATGCTACTTCATGGTGCCACAAATCCTATTTTTGGTATTTCATATCTCAAAAGAAGGTACTTCAGTTCATGATGCTAAGATCAAGGTGATTCAAGAATGGCCAACTCCATCAAATGTATATGAAGGTCGTAGTTTCTATGGCCTAGCTTCCTTTTACCAGCATTCCATTGCACATTTTAGCACCATTGCAGCCCCTCTCACCTCTTGCATGAAGAAAAGAGTTTTTGAGTGGACAATTGCAGCCCAAAGAAGTTTTGAAGAACTCAAAGAGAAGTTGATTACAGCCCCGGTCCTTGCCTTGCCTAACTTTGATCTTGTCTTTGAGGTGCATTGTGATGCATTCAGAACTAGCATAGGAGGAGTTCTAAGTCAACGAAGATGACCCATTGTCTTCTTTAGTGAGAAATTGAATGGTTCCAAGCTTCGTTACAATACATATGACTTGGAATTTTATGCACTATTTTGCACACATGAACATTGGAGGCAATATCTTATCCATAGGGAGTTTATTTTGTACACTGACCATGAAGCACTCAAGTACATTTCAGGTCAGCAAAAGCTCAATTCCAGGCATACAAAATGGGCTGAATATCTCTAAGAATTTACATTCAACATCATGCACAAGGCTGGAGTTCAAAATCAGGTTACCGATGCTCTTAGCTGAAAGAAGAGTTTACTCCATACTATGCACTCTAGCATTCTTGGATTTGATTCTTTTCAAGAGTTGTACCAAGAAGATCCTTACTTCTCATAGATCATTTCTAATGCACAAGGCAAGAAGCTTGCTGATTTTACCTTATGTGATGGCTTCCTTTTCGAAAGAAATCATCTGTGTGTGCCGGATTGCTCCCTTCAGCGAAAGATGATTGATGAAGTACCATGATGGACATTTTGGGCGTGATAAGACTGTGTAACTTATTTCAGCCAAATATTTTTGGCCATATCTGAAACATGATGTACACCATCATGTGATGAGGTGTCGACATTGCCAATTAGGAAAGGACAAGCTACCAATGTTGGCCTCTATTTACCTTTGCCTATTCCACAAGCTTCTTGGGAAGATATCTTTATGGACTTTGTCCTTGGACTGCCACGCACAATAAGGGGCATGGATTCTATCTTTGTGGTATTGATAGGTTTTCAAAGATGACACACTTTATCCCTTGCTGCAAGACTATGGATGCCTCACGCATTGCTGAATTATTTTTCCAAGAAGTCTATAAGTTGCATGGCCTTTCAAAGACCGTTACTTCTGATTGGGACACAAAATTTCTTAGTCACTTTTGGCGGCAACTATGGAAGAATATTGGCACCAAGCTGTAATATAGTACAATGTTTCACCCCCAAATGGATGGATAAACTAAAGCTGTCAATCGGTCCTTGGGAAATCTATTGAGGACTTTGATGGATGAAAATCTCCGTTCTTGGGAAATAATGTTGTCACTTGAATAATTTTCATACAACTGTTCGGTGAACTGTAGCACTGGTTACAACCCCTTTGTGATTGTGTATGGATGACAACCAAAGACTGCTCTTGATCTTGCACCAATCCCCTTGGTTGAAAGCCGATTGGTAAGGTGGCTGACATTGTTTCTCAAATAAGAATAGTCCATGAAGATGTGCATCCAAGGCTAGAGAGCAAAGATGAATCCTATAAGAAGGATGTTGATAAACGGTGACGTGAAGTCATCTTTGAACCTAGAGATTTTGTGTAGGCCTATTTGCCACCAGAGCACCATCCCATTAGAAGCTACAACAAGCTTAGTGATCGAAAGCATGGTCGATAGAGCACTTTGAAAAATCTCTTTGAATGTTGGAGCATGATTGGTGAGTATTCTCCTTTCCCTGCCTGATCTGATCCAACCCAAGCTTTGTTCTAGTTTATCATCTACAAGAATTCTATTTATGGCTGGAGTTTTGATGGTGAATCATTTTTTACTTAATTAGTAGTGATGGGAGAAAACACGTCTGTTACTATGGTGACCTTAGCCTTACTTAGACTCCGACCATGATCCAAGTCGTGGTAGGCCACCGGATTGAGGCCGCCAACTCCATTTGATTAATTTCTACAAGGCCCAAGTGATGGAACAAGTAGATGGAGATGATGTATCGGTAGAGAAAGATGCTGCCATAGGATTGGGGGACGATGGTGATGGTAGAAACCGAAGAAATGTGAGACCTGAAACCTCAAAAAAATCCTTCTCAACGGTGGTAGGACGAGTGCTACCAGATGTGGATCTTCATCCTGAGCCAATCCGTGCTGGATTGTGTACCAAGATAGTTATACCTCAGGACACGTATGAGGAGAGATTGGATCAATTTAAGTTTGCATTAATAGGGAGGGTAAATTTTAGATTCTTATCCATGGATGATATTAGACAGGCTACACTGCAGGAGTGGAATTTGATGGGAAGAGTGGCCCTATCTTCTATGGGGAAGGGCTTTATTCTCTTCCAGTTTGAGGTAGAAGGAGATATGAATACAATATGGAGACGAAACATCATTTAGATTAAGAATCGAACCATTCGTTTCCAACAATGGAAACCTGATTTTGACTTCTATGCTGCTAACATCCCCACAAAACTGGTGTGGATTAGGTTTCTAGACCTCCCGTTGGAATACTGGCATGAGAAGATTCTGTTATCCATGGCCAAGGGGGCGGGCAGGCCAGTGGCACTGGATCGAAGGACTCGTTCAGCGGCAATGTGTAGCTTTGCACGAGTCCAGGTAGAGGTGGTGATAGGGGAGAAGAGGCTAGAGGAAATCTAAGTAGAAAGAAAACAACTGAGTTTGGGAGAGATTTTTTGGTTTAAACAACATATCATATACGAAGATGGTATGACAAGGTGCGGCTTCTGCAAAAGATTTGGCCATTCCCTTCAGGAATGTAGGGAGAAGAAGATTGCAGCGGCTCGTGGCCAGGTTAATCGTGTGCATAGAGCTCCAAGGGCGGTGGCAATGGAGGTCGATGGTGGCTCAGGAGAAGGGTGGACACTGGTGAGGATGGATCCGATGAGATTCTTATTACCAATTCAGGAAGGAGTCCTACCAACTTGAGAGAAGCATCCGAACCATGTTTGGAATATCCACATGGGGCTCTATATGGGTTGGTGCATGCTTGCTTACCCACGGTTATAAAGAGTGGTGATGAGGTAGACTGCAGGTAGGGAAACAACTATGATGAGGAGGCCGGCTTCAAGGAGCTCGATGGGGATGAATGGAGTTGCCCGGAATATGCAGGTTGAGGAAATGGTAGGGGCGACTCTCCTAGGGCTACTCAATATGTTATCCCAGCCACCATCAATACAGAGAGGGGTCTATGGTGGTATACCATGATGTAGAAGAGGTTGATAGAGCTGCTTGTGAGCATGAAGAGGGCATGGAGAATAGAAGACAGTAGAAGGGGAAGAACGTGGCTTCCCATGAGTAGGCTTCCAGAAAGTCTGATAGGATCGCTTTATCAAAAGAGTGATTATGAAGGTTCTTTTTTTGGAACATTAGAGATATGAAGAAGAAGGCTGCAAGATTGGCCATAGGTAATTTGCTGAGGAAGAATAATACTGAGATTGTCTATCTTACAAAGCCGATGATGGAGGTTTGGAATTTTCCAAAAACTTTTTTCAATAAATATGAGTATGATGCAGAGTTCATTCACAATGAGAGATTGGACAAGGTCCCAAACCTATGGGTTATGTGGAGACGGGGTATATCAAATCTCAGTATTACTTTCTGCTCAGACCAACATATCTCAATGAAAGTGTGGTGGCAGGGAAAAGAATTTATATTGTCTGTTGTTCATGTGAAATGCTATAGAGCAGCTAGAAGAGACTTAGGGGTTAATTTGGCTTCCTCTTAGCCTAGGAATGGGATTCCTCGGATGGTTGTAGGTGACTTTAACGCCACTCTCCAGGCTCATGAGAAAAGAGGCCCTAATGCCTTTAACATGGGCTCGGCGGCAAATTTTGGTGCAATGGTAGATGGATGTTCTCTGATCTAGATTTCCTCCAAGGTCGTAAGTTTACTTGGATGAATAATAAAAGAAGTGGGAATGTCGTGGCGATGTTGGACAGGTCCTTCTGCACATATGACTGGCTATCTGCATATCAAGATTGCATCTAGAAAGTTTTGATGAGTGGTGCATCTGACCATTCTCCTCTGTTGGTTGTTTCTGAAACTGCTGAAAACACTCTGAACTGCCCCTTTAGATTCTAGAGGTTGTGGGCTAAGCATGATAATTTAATAATGTGGTGAGGGAGTCCTGGGATCAAAGGATCAGTGGGTCAGCCATGTATGTCTTCAATAAGAAAATCAAAAGATTGAAAGGAGTGATAAGGTCTTGGGCTAGGGATACCTTTCCTAATATAAATTTGGAGATGGAGGAGGCACTAAAATGTTTGGAGGAAGTGCAGCATGAGATTGAGGTGAATGGAATGGATGACCTGATCTTTGTTTATGAAGCATATGCAAAAACTAGACATTTAAAAGCCATGGAGAGCTATGATAAGCTTTGGACGGAGAAGTCATGATCGAGATGGAGATTGCAGGGGCATAGGTGTTCTGAATTCTTCCACATCACTGCGAAGGTGCGAAGAATTAAGAATACCATCAGAGTTCTCAAAGATGGTGATGGGAGAATTATTTTAGAGAAAAATCAGCTGGAAGGGTATGTTACTGATTTTTATAAAAACTTCCTTAAGCGCTTTACATCTTCAGATTACCTGGATATGCTGGATTGTATTCCGTCAGTGCTGATGAATATTGATCGATGGAGACTGGATGTCATGCAGTCCAATGCAGAGATTAAGGAGGCAGTTTGGGAGCTTGACCCTGAAACCTTTCCAGGACCGGATGGATTCTTAGGTACCTTTTACAGAGCTTGTTGGGATATTATCTATTAAGATGTCTGTAATGCTGTTAGAGGTTTTTTTAGTTGCAGTATTATGCCATATAGCATGAACAGCAATTTCTTCGTCCTAATTCCCAAGTCAGAAGTTTCGGCCCTTGTGCACGGGCAATTTTTTTTGTAAAATTGTCACAAAAATTATGGCTATGCACCTTTCAATTTTGCTACCTTGTCTTATCTCGGAGGAGCAAGGGGTTTTTCAAAAGAGAAAAATCATTCACTCTAATATCTCTGTGGCTTCCGAATTGTTAAATATGATGTTCTCAAAGGCCAGAGGAGGTTGAATGGGTTTGATGATTGATATCTAGAAGGCTTATGATGCAATTTCCTAGGATTTTGTGTTTCATGTTTTGAGGAAGTTTGGCTTCTCTAAAAGATGGATATCCTGGGTTCATCAGATGCTGGCTTTGGAAAAATTATCTGTTCTTCTGAATAGTGGCTCAGTGGGGTATTTTGGTGTGGAAAGAGGGTTGAGACAAGGGGATCCTCAATCCCCCATGCTATTTATTCTGGCCAAAGAAGTTCTCCGCAGAGGCCTGCACGAGCTTGTGGCTGATAAGAGATTGAAGTCGCTCAAGGGACTTTATGGGGCGATCACTCCAGTTCACAGCCTTTTTGCAGACGAAATTTTGATATTTGCTAATGCCTCAATCAAGTATGTTCGTCACTTAAAAAAATTTCTAAATAGGTATCAGGAGTTTTCAGGGCAGCGTGTAAATTTAGAGAAAAGCAAGTTGTTTCTTAGTTGCCTGAACCCAAAAAGAAAACATGCTATCGCTGAGGAACTGGGGATGTCCCTGTGCGCCTTCCCGACTAGATACGTGGGGGTGAAAATTTTTAAAGGGAGAGCCAAAAAGGAGGCTGCTCTCCCTATCATGGATCGAGTTAAGTACCATCTGGCAGGGTGGAAGGTGAAGATTTTAGCTAGGGGTGTCAACGGTCCGGGTTGGTGCGGTTTCGGTCCGGTTCCACCGGTTTCGGTGTGAGTTTGGAAGTGACCGAAACCGACCCATTAAGGATTTATCGGTTTCGGTCCGGTGTCGGTTTCGGTGCGGTTTGGGTTCGGGTTGGTACCGGTTTGGATTTATTAGGTTCATTTCGGTTTGGATCGGTTTTTTAAACCGGTATGGAGCCATTAGGAAACAACCAAATGATGAATTGTTGAACTTCGGTTTCTTAAATCGATTTGTAACCGAGTTGGTTTTGGTTTTTGGTCTAGTTTGGATTCGATTTTCCATACAAATGTATACAAAACTATTCAAATTTTGATTTTTTTAATGAATTTTGGAGTGTTTCGGTTTCTTACCGGTTCGGTTTCGGTCCGGGTTTTGAGCCGGTTTCGGTTTGGTTTCGGGTTCATCCGGTTTTCGGTGCGGTTCGGTTTGGTTTTGGGGTTACAATACTCGAAACCGAACCGAACCAATAAGGCTTCGGTTCGGTTCGGTCCGGCCGGTTTTACCGGTTCGGTTTAGGAATTGACACCCCTAATTTTAGCCATGGCTGGAAGGGTGGAGCTGGTCCATTCAGTCATATTGAGCATGCCAACCCATAGCTTTGCAGTACATTGGTGGCCAGAGTCCCTTATTGTGACTTTGGAGATATGGATGCAAAATTTTTTCTGAGCTGGAGAGATTGACAATTCAAAAAAATATTTTGTAAATTGGGATCAATGTTGCAAGCCTAAGGAGCAAGGGGGGCTAGGTTTGCGGAGGCTAAGAGATGTCAACAAAGCAATGATTTGTATAACTGCTTGGCGTATCAAGCATGAAGAGTCTATGACTAGCTGCTTCTTGAGGGCAAGATTCTTGAGCAGGACAGGTGTGCCTAAAAAAGGATACAGAAAATCTTCAATTTGGCCAGGTATTAAACGCATGTCAAAATTTATTTCCTCTATGGAGAGATGGATAGTTGGTGATGGTCACAAAATAAAGTTTTGCAAGGATGTATGGGTAGGATTGAATGCAATAGAAGATGGGGTGGTGATGGAGAATCGTGATTAGACTAATCTTGATGGTAATGTTTGTAGATTTATTGATGATCACAAATGGAGGCTTCCTGTGGTGCACTCTGATTTTTGAAAGGTATTTTTGAGGCTGTTCAGAGGATTAAGCCCTCTGAGTATGAATGTGCTAAAAAAGGCATGTGGAGTTTGTCTCTGGATGGAGAATTCAGTTCCAAATCTGCTTGGGAAGAAATCAAATTGAAGAAGACAATAGTGCAATGGGCTTCTTTAATTTAGTGTAAAAAGCAACAGCCCCCGGTTGCGACTCTGGCTTGGAGGGCGATTCATGGAAAGCTTCCAACTGATGAGGCAGTAAAAAGAAGATCATATTCTCTTGTCATGCTCATTGCGTCTAGATGTGTGCTCTGTAGACATTAGGAGGAGTCGATGGATCATATTCTCTTGTCCTGCTCTTTATCTAGAGTGATTTGGTGCACATTATGTGAGTATTTTAATGTGAGATGGATGTCTCAGGGGTCCATGCTCGAGTTGGCTCAATGGTGGAAAAGAAAATTGAAAATGGTGTGTAGTGAGGAAGCGTGGTCTATGTGCTTCGGTATAGTAATAGATCATCTATGGAGACAAAGAAACCACAGGAAATTCAAAGGTAGAGATCGTTTGGCTAAGTATCTAGTGGACATGGTAGTTGAAGATGTTAGAAGAAATAGGCTTGCGTCGATGGGAGAAGTCAGAACGGCGGAGGATGTGCTAGTTTACAGACACCTCGGCATCCCAATTCAGGCTGCTTCTACTAGAAGAATTTTGGAAGTGTTCTGGTGTAAGCCCCCTATTAATTGGGTCAAATTAAATTTTGACAATAGCTCTCTGGGTAACCCTGGCCGTGCACGTGCAGGAGGAATCCTCCGCAATCATCTGGGAAGAGACCTAGGTTCATATAAAAAATATATGGGGGTGACAGTGGTCTTTGAAGTGGAGGTGGAGGGGCTGATGGAAGGGCTCATTAGAGCCAAGGATTTGAACATTCAATATCTATGGGTGGAATCGGACTCTACAACGGTAGTGACTATTTGTCACCAAAAGAAGATGTCGTGGTTTGCTATGCAGAGATGGGTATTTCTCCAACCTTACCTAAGTAGTATTACCTAGAAGATTTCTCACAATTATAGCGAAGGAAACTCTATAGCGGATTATTTGGCTAGAGATGTGGCAGAGTCTGGTGCTTTGGAAGTGGATGCTAATTTTTCATCTTATATTTTGGAGCTCATTGCTAGGGATTCAGAAGGAAGACCAAATTTCAGATTTAACTAGTTCCCTTCTTGCTCTCCTGTTGATGGCATTGCCGAAGCTTGGAAAGAAAGATTGGATGGCTTCCTTTTCTTTCTTATTTTATTCTATTATTTTGTTGGATTTGTAATTGGTGTTCCCTTTGTTTTTTTTTTTAATGAAATAATTTCTAGCTAAAAAAAAATCGAAAGCATGGGCCACTTGAAGTTCTTCAGCGCATTAATCCTAATGCATATCGACTGAAGCTTCCTTCTTATATGAAGATACATGATGTGTTCAATGTTTGACACTTGACACCTTATGTGGGTGATTCTTCCAATGATGGTGATTTGAATTTGGGGACGAATTCTTCTAAAGAAGGGGGGAATGATGCAACCCATGGAGAAGACATACGCACTCAAGCGAAGGCCTAGCTTGACCAGCCCATTCAGTTAAGAAGATTTGCCCGCATTCAAACCCAGAACTATTTTGGTTCAAGCTCAATTGGTCCAAGTCTAGTCCAAGACCAAGAACCAATCAAGTCTCCCATCTTTGACTCTATCATTTCCCATGCATTGGAGCTTGCATCAAAGACCCTTGAAACATACTAATTCATTGGAGCTTGCATCAAGGTTCATTGGGACAACAACAAATATTGGAAATATTTTGCCTTTATTAGCTTCTAGTTTCTAGATTTGACTTAAGCTTTTATGTGTAATCTCAACCGTAGAAAATCAATTGCAATCAAGGGTTGGGATCTTGTAGTAGGATTTTTTTCAGATTTCTTTTGCTTGCCTATATGAGGCTATCAAATCTATTGTAGAAGGAGATATATGTTATTGATAAATGAAATTTTGCCTAAGTGTAATTCCCTTGAACCTTGAAGAGTTCATACCTTGAAAATCTTGAAGAGCTTTCACTCCTTCCTTGAAGAGTAAGAGCTTTTCTCAAGTCTGCATCCTTGAAGAGTTGTAGCCATCAATGTAGAAGAGTTGATGTCATTGATCTTCCTTGAAGGCCTAGAAGAGCAACCATTGAAGATTCAATCTTTTTCTTTCATTTTCTACCCAATCCTAGAATTCTTCCCATTCACATTCTCTCTTTTCCACCCAAATTTCCACCCTATTATATTGTTTATCTGAGAAAATCTAAAACACAAAGTTTGTAGAGAAAAGAGTCCTCAAAAGTTTGGCTTTGGAATCAGGTCATTCCAACCTATATTGAGTAATTTACAGCTATTTTCCTAAGCAGGTGCAAAACTAGAATTTCTGCTTGTGGTTGTCGCTAAGTTTCAGCGTGTGCAAGTCACTCTCCCGGTCCTATTGTTTCCAGTAGCCAAGCTTGGGCTACATCACTCAACCTTCAGGACCTTTCTCAACAACCTGATGAAGCAGTGGCAGTCTTCATGCAATGTGCCAAAACTATCTTTGATGAACTCTCTGCTGCTGGCTCTCCCTTGAAGTCTATTGATCTCTATCTTCACATCCTCCGTCTACTGCACAAGGACCTACTGGAAATTCTCCTTACTCTCTTGGGACGATCTGAACCATTAATGTATTCTGATTTATTTGGTGTTCTTCTCAGCCATAAATGCATGCTCAAACCCTCTCAATGCCACACTACACTCACTAATAATGGTAACTCTACTGATCCACCATCTACTAATAATGTTCAGAACAACCCCTCTTCCACCCCTGCCACAACTCAAACAAGCACTGGTGGACATGGTGGTCGCAATGGCCGTGGTGGCCGGGGTGGCCATAGAGGTCGATCTGGTCGCAGTGGACTCTGGTGCTTTATTTGCAACCATACCAATTATTTTTACCGAACCCCCACCCCTAATGACTACCCTTCCTGTCCCTACCAAGGCTACCCACCATCCACCCCCACTGCCCAATACACCTATTGTGCAAACCCACCTCTACTTCCCACATCCAACTACCCTCCCCTTTACCAACCATCCTCATCACTAATCTGGTATTCAAACACTGGAGCTACCCATCATGTTACCCCTGACATTCATTCCCTCTCCTCCTATGATGGTTACAATGGCACTAATCAACTACATGTTGGCAATGGTAAAGGTCTCTCTATCTCTAACATTGGTACCTCCTCGCTAACCTCTCTTTCTCATTCTTGTTCTTTCAATTTATGTGACATTTTTCATGTTCCTGACATAACCAAACCTCTTTTATCTGTTCAATGTTTTACTCGTGACAACAATGTCTTTTTTGAATTTCACCCATCTCACTTTTTTGTGAAGACTCATGTTTGGGTCAAGTAAAGGGGGACTCTATTCACTCTCCTCCCCATATGTGTCTCCTCCAACTACTCATCTCACTGAAACCCTCTCTCTAGAATGTTGGCATCAACACCTAGGTCATCCTCATGAAGGTCTTCTCAAATTAATGGTTCGTGAAAACCATTTGTCATGTCCATCTTTTAAGCTTAAAAACTTATGTACCGCCTGTCAATTAGGCAAAGCAAGTAAACTCTCTTTAGGTCATACAAATTTTTGTAGTCTCTTTCCTTTGGATTTGGTGCATAGTGATGTATGGGGGCCCTCCTTAGTTCCCTCTATTGATGGGTATCGTTGCTTTGTTATTTTTGTGGATGACAATACTCAGTTTATTTAGTTTTATCCCCTTGTTTCCAAGTCTGATGATTTTATGTTGAGCGTAGACATCGTCATATTTTCGAAACTGGACTTACTCTTCTTGGTCATGCATCCATTCCCCAGCGCTATTGGCACTTTGCGTTTGAAACTGTTGTCTTTCTTATCAACCGTATGCCTGCTAAAGTCTCCCATCGAGTCACCCCACTCCAACTTGCTACCAAAAGGGCACCCGATTATACCTTCCTCAAGGTTTTTGGATGTTGATGCTTCCCTTACCTCAGGCCTTATGATTTCCACAAAATTGACTATCGCTCCACTTTTCCTTAGTTATAGTCCTTCATATGTTGGGTATCAGTGTTTAGACATCTCCACCAACCGCACCTACATTGCACGTCATGTCAGGTTTCATGAACATGTCTTTCCATTTGCATCTCCACTGCCACCCCATCACTAAACCCTACACCACTTCCTTTACTTCCATGGGCGTCTATCCCCTTACTAACGGCCTCCACCACTTGCTTCCTTGCCCCACCAATTGGGACCCTTCCCAACCCTTCCCAATGCCACCATCACCACCTTCCATGCCCCAGTCACCATCACCATCTCCTTCACCCTCTTCCGCCCCTTCTACCTCTCCATCTCCACCACCACCTACCCACCCCATTCAAGATTTGTGTACCTCCTCTAGCCCCTCACCCCATATCCCATGCTCTCCCACTACCGAATCCCTTCCCCTCCCTGCCCCCCATGACCCTAACCCCATCCCCCTACCGCCACCACCTCCACATCAACCCACCAGACTTTGGCCCTCTTTGGTATCATTTTTCTTTTTTATTTTTGTTTATAAAAATGGTTTTGGCTGCATTTGGTATATTTATGGAGCTTGTTTCTATTTAAAAAAAAAAAATGTTAAAACATAAAAATAAAAAAGAGATTAAGAGTCATTTATGTGTTTTGGCCAAAATTGATTTTTAGTTATTTTTGCACTGAACTTTAATGAACACGTGCTTAAAGTCCCAATATGAAGGGGTAAAGTAGTCATTTGTTTTGTAATTAAAAATCCAAGCCCCTTGTACCCTCTTGGTCAATCCAAAGTGGAGAAAAAGGGTTATAAAACAGATTTGTGAAGGGAATCTCTTCACCTATTTATTCAAAAAATCATTTTTCACATAGAGATACCAAACTATTTCTCATAAGAAATCATTTTTTTCAAGTAGTTTCCAAATCATTTTTATGTTTTGATAAAAAATAGTTTCCATTAATGATTTTTGTTAATTAAGTAAAAATCAAAAAGAAAAATGCTACCAAATAGGGCCTTCACCCCATGCAGCTTCACTCCACACCAAACCAACCAACTCTCCTCATTCCCTCACCATAACTGCCACTTTACCCACTGAACCCACTTGTTTCTCACAAGCAAATAAGCACTCTGAATGGCGCACAACTATGGCTAAAGAATTCAGTGCCCTCATTAAAAATGGCACTTGGTCACTAGAGCCACATCTCCCTGGTATGAACTTGGTTGGCTGCAAATGGGTATATCTCATTAAAAGGAAAGCTGATGGTTCTCTTGAAAGATACAAGGCCTACTTGGTTGCCAAAGGGTTCCACCAACAATAGGATATTGATTACACTGATACTTTTAGGGCCCGTTTGATAACGTTTCTGCCGTTTCTATTTCAAGAAACGACAGAAACATAAATTTCCATTTTTAGAAACAGAAACAGAATTGAAGGTGTTTGATAAGTCATGTTTCTGGAAGTCGATAGTAACCAGTGAAAGAATAGCCACTAGTCGTTTCTAGAAACGGTGAAACAAGTAGAATAAGTTCCACTAGTTTCACCTGGGTCGTTTCTTGAACCATAAATAGGTAGAAATTTTTATTTCTATTTCTAAAAACAAGTGAAACGAAACAGTTTTATCAAATGCTTTTTGTTATGTTTCTGGACACAAAAACGACAGAAACGCGTTTCTTGAAACGTTATCAAACAGGCCCTTAGTTTTGTTGTCAAACCCACCACCATTCGCTCCATCTGGGCCATTGCAGTTTCTCAAGGGTGGTCTATTCGCCAATTGGATGTTCACAATGCATTCCCTCATGAACTATTAACAGAAGAGGTATATATGTCTCAGCCCCCAGGCTTTGAGGATCAGCAACGGCCCAATCATGTCTGGCGTCTCCATCGCTCTCTGTATGACTTAAAACAGGCTCCATGAGCCTGGTTTCAGAGGTTATCAACATTCTTGGTTCAGTTGGGTTTTACTACATCTAAAACTGATCCCTCACTGTTCATTCATAGACAGGGCTCCACAGTTCTCTATATTCTAGTGTATGTTGATGATATTATTGTTGCATGGAATTCCACTGCATAGATAACAGCCCTATTGCAACAGTTGGCTAGTGAATTCTCAATTAAAGATCTCGGCCCTCTACACTTTTTCCTAGGAATCGAAGTACTTCCTCACCCAAAGGGTCTCCTCCTTTGCCAGAGTAGATATATTCAGGATCTTCTTCATCGGGCTAGTCTGGATGATTGGAAACTGGTTCGCACACCTATGGCCACCACCCCTCCTTCATCTTCATGGGGTGCTCCCATGACTAATCCCACACAATATCGGTCCATCGTTGGTGCCCGACAGCCATCCTTACATGCCCTAACATTACCTTCTCTGTCAACCATGCTTGCCAACATATGCATGACCCAACTGAGGCGCACTGGGCTGTGGTGAAGAGAATACTGCGCTACGTGAAGCATACTAGATTCCATGGGCTCCTCCTTGAATGGTCTCCCAATGTCACCCTGTAGGTGTTCTCTGATGCAGACTGGGCAGGGAGCAGCCTTGATCGCCGTTCCATAGGGGACTTTGCCATTTTTCTTGGTCCTAAACGTATCTCATGGTCCTCCAGGAAGTAGAAGACAGTTTCCCGTTCCTCTACAGAGGTTGAATACAAGTCACTTGCTGATCTTCTGCAGAACTTATCTGGCTGGAATCTCTCTTTCAGGGACTAGGCTTCCCTCTTCGGGGTCCTCCCATCCTATGGTGTGACAACATTGGGGCCACCTATCTCTCTACGAACCCCGTTTTCTATGCACGTACAAAGCACATTGAGATTGTTTCCACTTCGTCTACGAACGAGTTGCCAACAAACAACTCCTTACTCAGTTCATCTCAACTGTTGACCAGCTTGCCGATGCTCTGACCAAACCACTCGCCACAACTCATTTCCAATTTCTCATGGACAAGTTGAAGGACTGGTCTCCTCCCATGTCCTGAGGGGGTGTATTAGACATTATCCTTATCCAACGCATAAGACTCCTAATCTAAGTTTACTGCATGAGAGAGAGAGAGAGAGAGAGAGAGAGTGAGTCCATCGTTGTTACATGTTTCTGTTATAGAACAACTAGGACTTCTATTGTTTATCCTTATCACATGTGAGTACTAGTCGTACACCAACTAGGGTTGAGCGAGAGGTCTTATATACCTTATGTATATTCATGTAAATGAGTAAAAAAATCTGCGAAATAACAGGATTAATTTTTGACTGAGTGAGGGATTAGTTATGGGGTTAGGTTTGTACATTCCTGAGAGGGGAAGCGGAGACAAGTACGTGTAGCAATGATAATACCCATCTTTCTTTTTTCTATGAGAGAGAGAGAGAGAGAGAGAGAGATTTTTGTTCAATGAAGGAATCGTAAGAGGAGCCAATGAGCGGGTGCTAGCGAACCCGCTGTTGGGGAAGAAAGATAAGGTTAAAACAAAAAATGGGGTGAAGGGCGACAATCCTCTCTTATTTCAATGTTGTCACAAACTTGAATTTACCATTCTAAACAACAAATTGGTTATCAAGTGGAGGATTTAAGATTTTTTATGCTTTTCAACATTAATGTAAAATCACTATTTTACATTTAAATTTATGGGTCAGTGGTAGTGACACGATGTGTTGCTAAGGGTTGGCTACACGAAAATCAATTTTAGCCATTGATTGTGTGTCAAACGAATCTTGACCATTGATGAAGCAACCGGTAACCTTATCTCCCAAAACTCACTATCACCATGGCAGCTAGGTTTTGGTAGACCCATATTTAGAACCCATATATCCAGGTTTGGAGATCCATATATAGAATCAATATAGCCATACCCGATTATAACACTTAGCTGGTTAGATCAGGATTAGATTTTTGCCTTTACCAATTGGCTGCTCAACTTCCCAAAGGTAACAACAATGGCAACTGTAGTTTTTCCATGCTCAACTCTGCAAACCCCCTTTTGACGTAGATATTTCCAGGTAATGATTCATACAACTCTGTTATAGTGAATCCTTTATATGTTTTCTAATTGTTGAATGCTAATCTAGCCGAGTAATACGGAACCTATTTTTGGTTTATATTTAGGGTTTACTGTAGTTGCTGCTGAATTAAGAAAGGTACAAAATCGGGGTAATCATCCCAAATGACCGACTTCCTAGTCATATTGCGGAAGAGATTTCTGTTGATGCTATGTCCAGAGCCACATTGAGATTCTGCTAGGTGTTTGAAGGGAGCCCTACTAATGGCAATGCCAAAGTTGGGGTCATCCCTTCTTCCCTAGTAGATCGTTTGGTCGTCTTAGGTTTGTTTTATAGGTTTTCCTTTCATGTTTGTATACATACTTAATTATGGGGTGGAGACCCATTTTTCTTTTTTCATTTGATCATGAGCAAAAAAAAAAAAAGGAAAAAGGAAAAAGGTCAAAAAAAACTAGGTAATGTTTTTTGTGTCAGAGTATTGGAAGGAATGGCTTCATGTTGTGTGTCTTTATTAGTTGATCTCGCCCTTCTTTCTTTTCATTAGGTATTTGTAATGCCCTCTGTTCAATTTTTAATTCATCTAATAATTTGTTTAGGAGCAATGACTGTACTTCCACCCCCCCTCCCAGTGCTCATGTGGGCAAGGAGAAATGTTACTGTTGATGGCGCGTACAAAGAAAAACCCCGGCCACTGGTTTTACAAATGTCCAGCTCGAGAGGATCACTATAACTCATTTATTTGGGTGGATGAGTATGCCCGAAAAGAATTCCCTGTGGCACGGGCAAATGTGCCTCCAAAATTTCCAGCAGCCCATTCAATCTTCGTGGAAGAAATAGATTAATGGTTCCCTGAATGTTTAGACACCTCTTCTTTATATTTTTCTGTGGGCTTTTTAATTTTCTTTGTGCTGTGGTTGTTGTTCTTGGCATGTCTAATTTTATACTTTGCATTTGTAAAGTTACTTCACAGACGTTGAACAAAGATTGGTCTGTGTATTGTATATTTTTCTACGAACAAAAATTCTTAGTTTAATATCCATAATTACTGAACTGTATCAAGAGTGGGGAACTTTTAGGTTGTTGAAGAAGGGGGAAGAATACAAGAATTCAATCCTTTACCATAACAGAATAAATTATAGTGGCCCTTGTGATTATGAATGGAATTAGTACATTGTGAATCCTTGCCCATATCACAGGTTGATATGGCTGGTTGTGGGTTTGAGTCAGCATGCTCCAGTACCCATTGTTCGTCTGTGAAATAGCCGATTCTCGTATGGGGTTTTGGCCCTGGGGCTTTGAGCAATATCATGGAGCACACTGTTTAAAAAGTCATTTAAAGTGATGGCACGGTAGGTGAACAAAGAAATTCTAGCAAGGCAATCCAGTTTCAGGAGTTGCTAAAATCTTAGTCGGATAAAGTATCATCGGTCGATTTAAATGTTGATATCGGTCTTCTGATAATCTATTTTTGCTTGATGTCAGTCTTCTGAAACAATAGCAATTAATTATATGTTTGGGTCTTAGGATAGTCGGAAGTCTTATGCTTTACTGTCGGTCGTCCGATGTACTATTTTGGGTAGATATCGGTCGTTTGATACAACAACAATCAAAATGACATTTTGTTTTGAGGATCAACAGATGTCTTATGTTTGGTTGTCAGTCTTCTGATGATCTCTATTTGGTAGACATCGGTTGTCTGATACAACAACAACCAATTTGACTTTGAGGTATCTAGACTCATTGGACGTTTTATTTTTGGCTTTAGTTCGTCCGACGTTACATGGTTTGGTTTCGATAGGTATTGTCGTCGCATGAGTCGCATCCATGGTTTCTTTGTAACGTTTGGGGGCAATATATGCCTTATAGTTTTGGTAGTTAAAGGGATATTGAAGTAAAATCGAGTGCTTTTAAATAGTACACTTTTGCAAGCATGCGACAATTAGAGGGGTAGAAGAAGACACACTTTGCAGTTGCTTTCATTTAACAGACGACCGGAGAAGGAGAACGAATGTGAATTTCGAACCACTGTTCTCTCCCGCTAATCCCATCTCAGATTGTATACTATTTATGTGAAGCTATTCGAAAATGCTGCAATGAAAGGTCTACGGCACAAACCCTATAAAAAAAAATATATATATATATATATATATATATATATATATGAAAAGGGAATAAAAAAATAGCAGAGAGTTACCATCATCTGAAGATAGCGTTGATAGACTGGTAGAATACAGTGATTCCATTAGTCAATGTAATGGTTTGGGAAGAAGCCATGATCCTATAGCATCAGGACACGAAAATAGTTTTTCTCGTCACGATGAACAGTCAAATGAAGTGTCGAGGGGAGGGGGGGGGGGGTGAGGAAAGAAGTCAAAGTGACACTGAGTTAATCGGAGGGGAAGCAAGAAGGAAAGAATTAATGGATAGAATGTTCCCCAATAAAATTTGCGAATGGAAGTGGGTATCCTACGAGAACAGGAAAATATCCCGTGGCAGGTGTGTTCGTGTTGATCTACTAAAGGGGTATAACATTGGTAATTTGTTTACTACCATTGGGAGGGATCCCGTTATCTCTTGTGCTGAATACTGCTACCCCTAGTTAGTGAAATATTTTTATTGTAATCTAGAGGTTGTAACTTCTACTGGTTGTGATCCATATATTGTGTCATTTGTGAAGGGTAGACGTATAAAAGTTGGGGTGAATGAGGTGGGCTTTATGATGAATCTACCGAATGATGGAGAGAAATTTTTTTCTATCCAGGTGATGATTTGGACTTGTATGAAGGTAAAAGTACTGTTTATGAGACCATAATCACTGACGGGAGGATGCGTAGCAATACCAGTAAACATAATAACATTAACCTCAAAGATCAACAAAGGATTATTAGCTTGATCATCTAGTCAAATATTACACCTAGGTTAGGCAACATAACTCTGTTACCCCATACCTAGCATACCTTATCTATTTATATAACTGTCGGGAAGAAACTGAATCTTGCATATATAATCTGGTCATACATGTCACATTTGCCACAGAAGGGGAAGAAGACAAGGGGTTTACCGTTTGGGATGATGCTAACTCATGTGTGGAAATATTAAAAAATAGATTTGAGTCGAGAATCCCATTTGGAAAAATCGTAGATATTGACGATGGAGCTCTTCGTCAAATGAAAATTCCTGTCATTACCCTTGTTTCTATCAACAACCATGGATGCATTCCAGGTGGTGATGGTGGCTTCCCTGTAGGAGGAAGAGGTAATGAAGGAATAGATGGTGAAAGTGGAGGAAGTGAGAACATTGATGACGGACAAGAAAGAAGAGTAGAAGAGATGATGGCAGTGGATCGAACAATAGTACAAGAGAATGTTGAAGAGGGTCATGGTGATGGTGGCTTCCCTGCAGGAGGAGGATGTAATGAAGGAATGGATGGTGGAAGTGGAGGAAGAGAGGGTACCGATGATTGGGAAGAAAGAGAAGCAGCAGAAATGAGGGCAGTGGATTGAATAATAGAGCAAATGAATGTTGAAGATGGTGATGCTCATGGTATTGGTGGCTTTCATGTAGAAGTCAATGAAGGAATGGATGGTGGAAGTGGAGGAAGAGAGAATACTGATGGTGGAAGTTGAGTTTTGGTCTATTAAAAATGGAAGAAAGTTTGTTTCCATAGTCTTGTTATGAAGATTCCATTTGAACTTGACAACCCATATCTTAATGCTCACTTGGTTGTATTATTTTTTTGTCTGTGGAACTTGTTTATAAAGTTGATAATTTGCCGGTTCATGCCTCTCTTTAATCCTTCTATCAAATGTAAATCTGATGCTGTCAGCTCAATTTTAGATGGGAATGTTGTAGAATCAACAGATACTTTTCAGTTTATGTGCCTTATGTAAATTAGTATCACCTATGGCCTTGATGAAATACATTTCAAGTAAGGAGATCATTCATGGCTGCATGGAAAGCTAAAACAATCTATATATCTTCTCTCTCAACTACAGGATCGAACTGAAATGGTCCTTTTTTTTTGCTAAAAGTCAGCAAGAGAATAGTATTAATAGTGAGGAAATAGAGAGAAATACAATACAGAGTGATCATTGGATCAATATTCCACCTTCAGCATTGCCATCAGTAGAGATAAAGATCCCACTAAAAGAAAATTACAACAGAAACTTACATAAATTGATACCTCGGTCTCTGTTGAATTAAATCATAATTTATAAAGGCTGGAGGACGGTTCCAAAACATAAAGCTTCTATTTCTTGCAGCATGCTTCGCTAACTTATCTGCAACAGAATTTATTTCCTTGTAACAATGAGCAATGCACCACTGAATATTGTTTAGGTATTGTCTAAAATTCCTCCATTGCTATTCAAAGCACCACGGAATAGACTGATATTTTATACAACTTACAATGGCCTGTAAGTCACATTCAATCCATAGACTATCAATTCCATTATCCCAAGCCATTTGCAACCCTACAAAGAGAGCAGCATATTCTGCGAAAAAAATTGTACCAATTCCTTCAAACTTCCCAAAACAACCTAAATGATCCTTCTTCGTAAGGACAAATAATATGGATCTCCAGGTTATTAGTGAAGGATCATATAGGGCTGTCACTGTGTACAGCTAAAGCAGCGTTGTAAAGAATAGTTTTCGTTTACTTCAAGACTGCATGTTCTTGTTTCTTTTCTTTGTGCATGTTTACATTTGAAAAGTAGGGTCTGCAATTCCTTTTGTGCTTACTTTTACTTTGTGACCTTTTCTTCTCATTCCTTTCTTCTTTCTTTTACACAATTCACCAATTTTGAATCTAAACTGATGGTGGGCCTTACTATGAAAGCAGATTCGTTCTGTGAATCTAAAAAGCAGTTTAGGATACCTGTTTCAATTTGCCTTATTTTCATGGAAGAAAGGAAAATACAACACACCCAGCACTCGAAGTTGAAATTAAGTGAAATTGGTAAGAAATTGAGAGATAACATAACATAAAGATGGGTTGTTCATAGAAACTAATAGAAACTTCACTAACATGAAACAAGGAAAAGGGGGAAAGAGGAGACAAAACAAAAGAAATTAAGAGAAGCAACCATTTATCCAAGTTGTACAGTCTGTAAGCTGAATGTTAGCCCATTTTCAAACACGACGTGCTCGAATCGATTCCAATTTTTCATAGAGATTGACCAGTATGGTGAGACACCTATTGTCGATTCCCACGATATTGCTTTTGACCCTTTTGAGACTTATCATTCTATGTTTAGCCTCCAGTGATATTGCCGATTCCCACAATTTTTAGGTTCCGAAATTCTGAAATTTTGGCTTGGAAGCTAATGCCAAGACCAAATACTGGAAAGCAATTGATAACCACGAGAAACTCTGAGTTCAAAAGTCCAGAATCAGGTGGCTTAAGGATGGTGACAGATGCTCTAGATTTTTTCACGTCATGGCTCGTGTCAAGCGGTCTAGAAATTCTATATGAAGTATTGTCACGGATAATGGAGCTGAAATCAGCGATCTGGATCAGCTGGGGTCTTATTTGATGAATTTCTATGGGAATTTTCACAAAAGTGTGGAGCTTGAAAATCACCCTTAGATTTTCAACTGCATTCCTAACATCCTTCAAGACTCGGATTGCCTCATGCTTGATGTTTCCCCCTCGGATGCTGAGATCAAGGAAGCGGTTTGGGATCTTTATCTGGATAGCTCCCCTAGGCCTGACGGATACACGGGGTCTTTCTTCAGAAAATGTTGGGTCATTATCAACGTTGATGTCTGGAGGGCTCTCAAGGGACTCTTCTCCTCAGGTATTCTCCCAAACAAAATTAATAATAATTTTTTGCTATTAATTCCTAAGGTGGATGGGGCTAGGTCTTTGGAAAAATTCTGGCCATTATGCATGGGAAATTTTTTCTATAAAATTCTTTCAAAAATTATGGCCTCTCGCATCTCTGTTGTTCTCCCAAGAATCATTTCCCAGGAGCAGGGTGCTTTTCAGAAAGGAAAAGTCATTTAGACTAATATTCTAGGCTGGCAAATCTAATGGGGCATTCCTCAAAGGGAGGTGGTCTTGGATTGAAGATTGATATTAGAAAAGCCTTTGACACTATCTCTTGGGATTTCCTATTCCATGCTCTTAGAAGGTTCGGGTTTTATGAGACAATGATTGGGTGGATCCATACCATTCTCAAGACTGCTAGAATTTCTATTCTTCTCAATGGCAGTCCTGTGGGTTTTTTTAAGGTTAGCAGAGGGCTCCGTCAAGGTGACCCCATCTCCCCTCTCCTGTTTATTATTTTCAAGGAGGTCCTGTGCTGTGGTATGGCCAATTTGTCTGTGAAAAAACTGCTAGCTGGCCCTCGCAGTGCTGAAGTGCCCACCCACCTCTTATTTGCAGATGACGTTTTCATCTTTATGAATGCCTCTAAGAGGTATGTTAGCAATTTAAATCATTTCTTTCCCTTTACCAGAGATGCTTAGGTCAGTTTTTCAATTTGGAAAAAAGTAAATTATTTTTGGGCAAAATCCCTTCTGTAAGGAAGCAGTGGATTGCTAAAGAGTTAGCTATTCCTTGCTGTAATTTTCCCACCAAGTATCTTGGAGTTGAAATTTTTCAAGGGCGTGTCAAAAGGGACCCCCTCCTCCCTGTGATGGATAGAATTAAAGCCAAGCTTGTTGGTTGGAAAGGAAAGCTCCTCTCCATTGTTGGAAGAGTGGAATAGGTTAAGTTGGTTATATCTGGAATGGCTTTGCACAATTTCTCAGTCTATTGGTGGCCTGCAACATTAATCAAATGCCTTGAAAAATGGATGAGAAACTTTATCTGGACGGGGGAGATTGATTCCACCAAAGCAACCACTGTGAAATGGGACTCAATTTGTAAGCCCAAGAAGGAGGGTGGCATGGGCATAAGAAGACTCCGCGACATCAATAAAGCTCTGTTAGCTAAATTGACTTGGAAGATCAAGAATGAAGATTCCCAGCTGAGCAAGCTCATTCGAGCCAGATTTTTGACAGGCTCTGGTCTTTTCAGGAGATCTTATAAATGCTCTTCTATTTGGCCCGGGGTATAAAAAAATGTGGAATTTTATCTCTGATCATGAGAGATGGGTCATTGGCAGCGGCAGAAGAATTGATTTCTAGAATGATAACTAGCTAGGGCCAAATTCCATTCAGAACATATCAAACATGGATAAAGAGGATCTTTCAAACGTCTCCCACCCTGTGGTACTGTTTATTGATAATGGGAAATGGGTGCTACCCCCTATGTAGTCGACTTTTTTATGTGAGATTTTTCAAAAGATTAAACAAATTAATCTTCCACCATCTCCTTTGGAGGATAGGTGAATGTGGAGCTTTGATCCGATGGGCCTATTCTCTGTTAAGTCAACCTGGGAAGGTTTGAGAACTTTGTCTCCAATAGTTTCATGGTCTTCTCTTGTTTGGAAGAAACATCTCCCCCCTAGGCTTTCCTTGTTGGGATGGCGCTGGCTCCATGGAAAGCTTCTAACAGATGACCTGGTTTAGGCTAAAGGGATTCAATTCTCTTCAAGGTGCGATCTACGTGGCTCAAGCACTGAGTTGTTTTCGCTTTTATTCTTGGATTGTGAATTTTCTTCTATTTTATGAAGTAAGATAACGGAGCTCTTTAATGTGGTCTGGCCTCGGAGAGCCTTTGTGGCAGAGATGGTGTCCTGGTGGAATTATAGGGGGAAAGGTTGGTGTTTGAAAGAGGCTTGGATTATAGGATTTTTTACTACCTTAGGGGCTATATGGAATGAAAGAAAATAGAGAAGATTTGAGGGGAAAAAGAGAAGTCCTCCTATGCTTCTCAGTGGCACCAAAAGGGAGATTGGATTTTTTTGTAGCAGGCTGAAATTTTCGATAAAGATCGTTGAGGACCTCATTATCTGCAGAAGGCTGCATCTCAAAAAGTCCAGCTAGACCTCACCCCCTATTTTGGAGATTCACTGGTGCAAGCCTAAGCACTCTTGGGTGAAGCTCAACTCAGACGGTTGCATGCTTGGTAATCCAGGTCGAGCGGGAGGTGGTGGAGTCCTTAGGGACCATGATGGAAAAATGTTGATTGGCTATCAGATCTTCTTCAGAATTTCAAATAGTTTCGCAACAGAGATGTGGAGTATTTTGAAGGAGATCAAGCTCACCTGTGACAAGAGCATTCAGCGGCTGTGGATTGAGTCTGACTCCTCTACAGCTATTTCCCTCTTGCACCCCAAGCTTCTTCCATGGTTTTCTCTTCAGGAGTGGAACCATATCCTTAACTATTTAAATGATATTGAGTGGAAGATATCCCACTGTTACAGAGAAGCCAAGCCTGTCTGGATTTTTTGGCTAAGGAAGTTGCTAAGATTGGGATATCCTCTGAGGACATTTCCTTGCCTCCTCGCATCAGGAAGGAATTAGTTCTGACGAAGCAGGTTGTACTCGCTTTAGATTTTTGAGATTACGGTTGTGAGTCCCTACTAATGGCAATGCCGAAGGTGGAAGCTTGCTTCAGGCTTTTGTATCATATTTATTTTTCCCTTTTTCTTATATTTTAATACAATCTGACCTTATAGCAAAAAAAAAAAAAAAGATAGATAACATAACATAAAGATAGGTTGTTCACAGAAACTAATGGAAACTTCACTAATATGAAACAAGGAAAAGAGGGAAAGAGGAGGCAAAAAAGAAGAAATTAAGAGAAGCAACCATTCATCCAAGTTGTACAGTTTGTAAGCTGAATGTTAGCCCATTTTCAAACACGACGTGCTCGAATCGATTCCAATTTTTCTTACAAATGTACTAGTATGGTGAGACACCTATTGCTGATTCCCACGATATTGCTTTCGACCCTCTTGAGACTTGTCATTCTATGTTTAGTCTCCTGTAGATGGTCAATTAGGGTATCAATTTTGCATCCTTGACAAGTTTCTCTTTAGAAAGAGTGTTAATACCTTGTGGTGACATAGTGCCACCCCCCCAGTATATGCTTTCTCATAATTTATCTATTTGCCAAGGTACTTTAAACCTGGAAGACGTAGTACTGTGGCATCAACAGCCATAGAAGATGCAGCTACCATGCTTGTGGTGAGTTCCCCTAACGATTGAACCATGGTAACCAATTCCTCCAACTTCAATTGTAGTTCTTCTCCTTCCTCAGAAATTAGTCCAAGATGACTAAGGTCATACCCATGAATGGACTCCATTTTTTTTTATACCTGATATAAACAAGAAACCTGTAATACCCCATCCTAAATTTATTAATAAAATAAATTTTGTGTTGTACCTTATATGGATGACATCAGAACTTCTCTTCCTTAGTATTATTTCAAGACTTGAGAGGCTTGGACAACAAAGGTAAATGAAAATTTGCCTTATTGAGTTGTTACTAGTAAAGACAATAGAAGAATAATCTATTATGAGAAAATTTTTCAATGAGAGATTCACCAAAAAGGATGGCTCACTGAGACAGGGGTATAAATCCTCCTCCATTTGGCCGGGTTTGAAGAAGGTGTGGAGTTTTGTATCTGAGCATGAGCAATGGGTTGTGGGCAATGGTGAAAAAATTAATTTCTAGTTGGATCGTTGGCTGGACTCCAAATCCATTGCAAATCAGCCAAATCTGGACCATCTTCCTTCTCTGGAATGAAGATCTCTGTGGTTGATTTTATAAATGGATCTTCTTGGGACTTTCCTCTGGTGGAATCTGTGTTTCTTGCTGGTTTATGGGAGAAAGCAAAGAAAATTCACATTCATAATGTTGAAGATTCCTGTTTATGGCGCCTAACCTCTTCAGGGGTCTTCTCCATTAAATCGGCCTAGGAAGAAATCAGGAAAAACATCAAAAAATTGGTTGGTATGCTCTTAACTGGAACTCTGTTATTCAGCTAAGAAAATCAATTTTTGCTTGGCGCTTACTTAAAAAAAGAATTACCAACTGATGATAATGTTCATAGAAAAGGCTTTGTGCTTGCATCCAAATGTAGCTTGTGTGGCAAAGAAGAGGAATCGCTTTCTCACATCTTCTATAAATGTGATTTCACGATCAGTATATGGAGGAATTTTTGTGATGGATATGGAAAACAGTAGCCTCCTTTTGTGGATTTGGACGCCCTTATTCTTTGGTGGAAACAATCAGCAAGAAGCGTTCATTTTAAGAGCGTATGGGTAAGTGGTTTCTCTCTTGTTTCATATATTATATGGCAAGAAAGAAATGCCAGGCGCTTTGAAGAATCCTCTAGACCTACGACCTTCTGCTTTGCGCGGGTTAAAAGCTAGATCAGTCTCCAAGTAGTGGCTTCCACTAGATCTCCTCTTTCTTTTGATTCTTTGCTATGTACTAGGAGGTTGGGAATTTCTAGAATGTGATATAAGCCAAAGGAGGTGGTTGAAGTATTCTGGTGTTCCCCTCCTCCAGGATGGGTCAAGCTTAATTCTGATGGATGTTCCCTGGGCAACACGGGAAAGGTAGGAGCAGGGGTATTTTGAAATGATAAGGCGGAGGTCGTGAATACCTTTAGGTATTTCTTAGGTGTGTGCAAAAACATTGAAGCTGAGATTCTTGCTGTAATTCAGGGTTTGAAAATAGCCAGAGAGATGGGAATCACACACCTATGGAGAGAGCGACTTGGTGGCTGCTGTTCTCCTTATTTCAAACTGGAAAGTTCCGTGGAGAGCTCTTTAGAGGTGGATGAGTCGATTCCATACCTGCAATCCCTAACTTGGAAAATTTCGTACTGCCACCGTGAAGCTAATCCTATTATAGACTTCCTCGCTAAATCGGCAGCAAAGTTCAATTATCCTCTCCTATTAGATCTTGGTTGGCACTTGTTGCTATGGAATTAAATATTGATAGTCAAAATCGACCCAGATACCGATTTTTATAATGTAATTTTTTGGCTTTTGGTGGCTTGATTTTTGTCCTGTTTTCTCTTCTGTTGATGACAATGCCGAAGGTGGATTTGATCTCAGCTGATCCCAAGTGAATTTTTTCGCATTCTTGTATATTCTTTTTATTTCTTCCTTAATACAATGATCTTCTAATGAAAAAAAGTAACGACAATAGAATGAATTTCTTATTATATTTTTAATTTTCGGCTCAGTGCCTCCAAGGGGCTAGTAGCCCAATGGTGATTTAGTGACTTCATAAGAGGGAGGTCTAGAGTTCAATACTCCCCATATACTTTGTGTGATTTTTTCTCATATTTGTAAGTTTATAAACCAAGTAATGGCAAAATTGTCAATTTGCATGCAAGTCACTATTTAAGGGTTCCTTGCATGGAGGCCTATTGGCTAAAGTGGAGGTGGAGAAGGGTACTATTGTCTTTTCACTCAAGTGGAGTGAAATGCAATACTTCAAAGGCTAGAGGAGTTAGAATGAATTATCACTAAGTATGGGGTTACTATCAAAATACAAGTGTCATTGCTTGAAAACCATGCAAGTGATGAGTCAAGGGGCAATTTATACAATTCATAAATCCTTGACAATGATAAATTGAAGAAGTATATACAGGTGAGTTCTTTTCTCATACTTTACTTCTTCTATGTCAAGAGAAGGAGGAAAAAAAGGGAAGATGTTGAAGAGGAGCTGAAGAAATGGAGAGGAGAAGAGAGAAGGAAGAAGATGATCAAGGAGGAGAATGAGGTTCTACAGCAACTCAAGCTTGAATCTAAAGAGGGAGAAGAAGATTTGAGAGAAAATAAAGCTCATTTCTGAATAATTTCTTAGAGTTGGGAGGTCTTGTTTGGTTTAGGCTTCTAATCCACACTTGAGTACAAGATTTCAGAATTTCAGGTTAGTATACTAACTTACATATTCTTATTCAAGAATTATTTATGAGATTTGAGTGTGAGATGAACTTAAAATGAAGCATTCATGTAGGTTATGAAATGCATGTGAATGAATTCAAGTATTTGAACCAAAAGTTGAGAATTTTGGAACCTAAAAATCTATTTCATACTTGGATTTACAGTTTTGGCAAATAGACCTTTATTCAGTAAAAATATCACAAATTTTTTATTTAAACTTTAAATTGACTGATTCTAAATGTTTTAGAAACTAGATTCATATAGTTTCAATTTTGATAGAAATAGTCGTGGTCTAATTATGCTTCTAAATGACCTTAAATGTCACTTGAAATAATAACATAGGTTCTGCCCGAGAGCAGCATTAATTTCTGGGGCAGCTGTTTGAAAAGTTACAGAAAATAGATTGCACAAAAATTATCATAACTTTTTCATCCGAAGTCAGATCGAGGTGATTCCAGTGGCGTTGGATTCAAGATTCGATAATCTAAATATATTCAGAAGAAGTTATTCTCTGAAAATATTTTTTTATGGGACAAAAATATCCTAAATACGAACCTTACTGAAATAGTGAGATATGTCAATCTATAATCTGTTATTGAGAATCTGTCTTTTTGGTTACCAGGGAACGATTGACTTGTTGTGAGTTTGTTGTTCTAACATTATAGCTGAATAATCAAGGTGAGTGATTCCCTTCTTAGATGGTTTCCTCGTATATGTATATAGCTTATGATTGGTGTGATATATCTTCTATATGCATATGATGATGTTGAGTATGTTGATGCAATTATAGTGTAATTCAATAATGAGATTGGGTTGCACATTATAATGATGAGCATTTTTTTATGTTGAGAATGCTTTGGTTCATTGATTATGAGAATTACCAAGTGACGTGTTTGGGTGAGACCTGGTCAAGAGACATAATTGGTGAGACCGAGGTCAAGAGACCGCACAGTGAGGTGCTTGGTGCCAAGAGACACTTGGGTGAGACCTAGTCAAGAGACTTGTTTGGTGAGACTAGGGTCAAGAGACCTTGTGGTGAGGACCAATTATGCCTAGGGGCAAAAGAAAATGTATGGAGCAAACACTTTTATGGCTGTTATTTTGCAAACAAAATAAATGATGATGATTGATTGGTTAGTTTTATAAGTATATGTACATGTTTGGTGTGGAATTGTTTAGGCAGGGATTTACTCACTGGGCTGTCGAGCTCACCCCATTATCATACATCTTTTTCACAGGTAAATAGTCAGGGCCATAGGGCTGGTAAGGAGCTTGCAAGTTGATGATGAATATAAGAAGAAATATTTTATTATTTTGCTTTATGTTGAATCTTAATGATTAAGAAGACTTTTTTTTTAGTGAAAATAAATTTATTCAGAAAAATAGGAAGAACTCATGGATGCCAAACATTGTTCTTGGATCCAAGGATTGAAAATGGGCCAAACTATCCTACCCGTCACAGACAGGGCCCTCCTTGCCAAGGAATCAGCTAAGCTGTTAAACTTCCTTGGAACGAAAGAAAAAAAACAAGAGCCAAAATAGGTCTTCAAATGGAGAATATCCTCCAATATGGGCTTGACAGTCAAAGGGGCTGATGAAGTTCCATTGTTCAAGTAGACAATAACATCTTTGTTGTCATTCTCCACGACAATATGAGTAATGTCTTTAGAAATTGCTTCCAAAAGAGATGAGCGGATTGCTATTGCTTCACCAACTAAAACCGATTGAAACTGAACTAGATCTGAGAAGGAAAAATAAGGGTGGCCTTGATGGTCACGACAAATGAATCCTAAACCTCCATGCATTGATCTAGGGGGGAGACTTGCATCACAGTTAATTTTGAAATGATTTGTAGGAGGTTGCTCACATTGAGAAACCAAGAAAGTTGTTGGAGGAGATGTTGAAGCCAAACGATAGGGAGGAGAGATGGTTTGATAATATTCTTTGAAATGATTTTCAGCCGCTTGAATCACTTCAAGAGGTGACCAAACCTTCTTCCCATAAAGAAAATCATTTCGAGCAAGCCATAGATGCCAACAAATGAAAGTGCATAAGGATATCAGTTCCTTACTTGCTTCCTTTCCTTTTGATGAAAAAATCTTCTAGCCATCAATCCACTCATGAAAAATTATCCCATTACCTTTCGGGACCTTGTGAGACAAACTGCATCCAAGCCACACCGATATTGCCACAACTTGGACAGTGGGGATCAATTGGGATATCTCTTCTACAAAGATTCATCGTTGTAGCAAGTCCCGCCGCACATGTCCTCCAAAGGAAAGATTTAATCTTTGGGAGGGTATTGCAACCCCAGATACACTTCCACACTCTATCTGAAACTTGCTGCCAAGGCTTTGGAGACGATGAAGATGCTTGCAATGATTCCTTCTCAACTTCTAGATTTGTCAAAAGATGATATGCCAATTTGACAGAAAAAATTTCATTGCATGACGCCCCCCAAATCTGAAAAACTTCTTGTGGAAATAATGGTAAGTGGATTTTCAAAATTTCAGTTACCTCAGAAGAATGGAAAAGAGAAGAGAGAATGTCACGCTTCCAAGTCCGACTATCATTGTCAATAAGTTGAGACACTTTTTGGAAGACACAATATGGTGGTTGGGGAGTCTGGATATGGTATCCTGGAAGAGTGGGCACCCATGAGTGATTCCAAATGTCAATAATGTCATCATGTCCCACATGCCAAATTAAGCCCCGTTTCAGAACCTCACGCCCATCCAGAATGCTTCTCCAAGCCCAACTTGGGTTGTTCCCCATTGAAGCAGAGAGAAAGTTACCATTAGGAAAATAAATAGACTTTAGAAACTTGGCCCAAAGTGCATTTGGTTCATTCCATAAGCGCCATTCCACCTTTGATAGAAGGGTTCTATTGTGAAGAGATGGATCCCTAAACCCCAAGCCCCCTTTTTCCTTTGATCGACATAGACGTTTCCATGAAATCCAGTGTATTTTTGGTTTTCCAATAGAATCCCCCCAATAAAAATTTGATGCCACTTTGCAAAGATTCTAGTGATGCGAGGCAGGTAACTTGAAATGAGAACATGCCTAGTTTGACATTGTAAATGCCACTGACTTGAGCATCACCTCCTTACCAAATGCGATAAAAGGCTAGTCTTCCAACCATCTAATTTTTTTGTAATCTTCTCAAAAATATCACCAAAGAGAGCAGCTTTTGAGATGCCAAACTGAATAGGAAGACCCAAGTATTTACTCGGACCGGTTCCATAGGGAATTTTCATAATACGAGAGAACCACCTCTTCAGCTTAATTGGTGTATTTGGGCTAAAAGTCATAGTGGATTTCTTGAGATTTATAGCCTCAAGAAATCTGAGAGTTAATAGGATCAAATCCTAGTGGCCAAAATATTTACAATTCCACAAATCCTCATTCATACTTGGTCAATATTTACATTAAGTCCTCTTAACCATTAAGATTCAACATAAAGTAAAATAATAAAATATTTCTTCTTATATTCACCATCAGCTTGCAGGCTCCTTGGAATATTATGAACTATGCATGGATGCTTGGTTTTGAATTTTGATCATTTTGATCACCGCCCGTGAGGGCGTGGCGAGACCCTTATCCTGGGTTTGGGTCGTGGCAAAACCCAACAGTGTTGAGGCAAGGTAACTCTTTGGCAACTTTTATGGTCGACTATGAAAAGTGGTATATGAACTTAATTGTGCAGGTAGAAATGTTGGGTTTCGATATCCCAACCGACCCCATCCCAATTATACAATTCCGAAGATTAAACCTTGATACGACAGAATTTGTCACCCAATAAAGTGAAGACATGTGGCATCCGAGGGAGGGACACGTGTCGCCCATCTGATAGAGGCCGTAAGGCTTCGAACCACGTGAGGAGAATATTACCAGAGAGGGGTTCCCAAAACCCTAAGCCGAGAAACCCTATAAGAGGGAACTGAAAAGGAGCTTGCAGGAGGTATGCCGACACCCACCATTACTCCTATAAAAACACTGTTCTATCAGTCACTAACTTGGGCATCGAAGGACTAATCCCAAAGAAACCTCCAGGCTCTGCCTTCTGTGCTTGTGCAGGGTCGACTCATAGGGATTTTCGGCAGTAACAGATTGGCGCCGTCTGTGGGAACGACAGTAATGGTGGGGAAAACCTACAATCGTAAGAAAACCAGAGCATCATCGAATATAAACATGGATGAGGGGGAAGCTTCAGGAGGGCTCCCCCCTCAATGGAAATCGGTGAAGAATGGGGAAACAAAGATCAGGAAGGTTCCACGAGGAACTAACGATCGGATATTCAGAACACAAAGATAGTAATCTTTCACCCTCTCCTAGGGCACAGGAATATGTGGCAAGGGAGTAGTTCGATGCCCTTCAGAAGAAGTATGACCGAATGGCCGAAATAATGAAGGAGGTCTCCAAGGCAGTCTCTCAAAGAACCGTCGGAGCACCGCGAGGCTCCCATGTTCAGCCAAAGCGAGCCCAAGATGAGGGCCGGAGTAGTTTAGGATCGATAATCTTGCCAGAATCCACGAAAGTAAGCCATGAGGGAAAGCCCCGCACCCAAAGAAAGGATGTGACACGCCATCGGGGCCAGGCATGAGGGACCACGCCAAGGAGAAGGATAGAGATGTGAGGACTCAGGGTTGAAGCAGATGATCCTAGACCTGAAAGACGAGATTCAGAAGGTCACGAAAAACTAAACGGGAACTCGTGAGCCAGACCTCACTAATGACATGGCTCTAGCTAATGAGGTCATGAAGGGCCCTCTCCTGGTTGATTTTTGTCTACCCAAATATAATACCTATGACAGGTCTAAAGACCCCATCGATCATCTAGAAGGCTTCAAGGTTGCGATGCAGTTTCACTGAGTCTCAAAAAACATCATGTGTCGCACCTTGCCTTTAACGTTCAGAGGAGTGGCAAGGTTATGGTACAATCGCTTGCTGATGAAATCGATTCATAGCTTCAGCGATTTGAGTTACTTCTTTGTGAGGGGATTCTCTAGTAGACAACCCCTTCAAAAGACCACATTGAACCTAACCAATGTCAAACAACATAAAGGAGAGTCACTATGCAGCTAGATGAAGCGTTTCCAACAGGAGAAGATCACGATTAGAGGTTTGGACCCGAAAGAAGAGTTCACGGCCTTGTTGGGAGGCGTCAAAGATAAAGAGCTAAAAAGATTTTTGGCGAAGCATACATCCAAAAACCTAGCTGAGTTGAGGGCTTGGTGTGATAAGTATTTTCAGATGGAAGAAACCCTCTAAGATGATGAGGAAGATGAAGCAAATACGGGGAGTAAAAGGACCTCAAGAGATGATGACAAACCTTTCAAGGGCAAGAGACAAAAGTCTGAATGTGATCGGGTACCCAGTCTATCGAAGAAGTTCAAGAGATATGCATCGCTAAATCAGAGACAGATGGACGTTCTAATGCAGATAAAAGAAACCCCAGATGCCGGAGTCATAAAGTGGCATTGGAAGATGGAACGACATCCTGAGAGACCAATATGGACAAGTATTGCCACTTCTACAGAGACCACAGCCATGACACCGAAGATTGTTGGCACCTGAAAGGAGAGATCAAAGGAATGAATCAAAGAGGATACCTAAGTCTGTTCGTAGACCGTAAAAAGGAGGATGCCTAAGACGGAAATGAACGCAGGGACAACCACCAAAGAGACGGTAGAGGCCACAGTAAAAGAAGGGGGCCAGCCCGCAGGGGCAATCAGGAACGACAAAGGGACCGAACACCCGAGGAAGCTAATCATCACCCCCATAATGATCATAAAAGCCCAACTAGGGTTATAACAACTATCAGTGGAGGCCTAACAGCTGGAGATAGTTCCATCTTGGCCAGGAAAGCAAAAGCCTATGTGAGAAGCATGCATGTGGCCAAATGGTCAAACAAGAGGGCAAGGACGGGGATGGTTATCTCCTTCTCGGATGACGACTTGGAAGGGGTGAAGATGCCACATGACGATGCCCTAGTAATCACCATGACCGTAGCCGATTACAGAGGAAAAATGATCTTAGTGGATAACGCCAGCTCAGCTGATATCTTATTCCTTGAAGCCTTCCAGAAGATGATTCTAGATAAAGAAAGCTGAAGAAGGTCGAACACCTATTACAAGGGTTCCCAGGTGCCCCGATCAAAGTAGAAGGGTCGGTTGAGCTGCCGGTAAGGGCAGGCACCGGAGACCGTCAGGTAATAGTTATGATCAACTTCCTGGTAGTAGATATCACTTCAGCATACAATGCCATACTAGGGAGAGTTGGCTTAAACTTATTAAAGGTTGTCATCTCCACACCACACCTCAAGATGAAGTTCCCAACTAAGAATG
This sequence comes from Macadamia tetraphylla, assembly GCA_022985045.1. Classification (NCBI taxonomy): domain Eukaryota; kingdom Viridiplantae; phylum Streptophyta; class Magnoliopsida; order Proteales; family Proteaceae; genus Macadamia; species Macadamia tetraphylla. Next base: position 32,744,756 of record CM040967.1, read on the forward strand.
GGGTTGGGGAGTGTCGACGCGATCAGGAGGCATCCCGAAAGTGCTATGCCACCACCTTATGGGGAAAGGGAAAGGCGGGTGAAGTGCTCCCAATAGAAGATCTACTCGATGATACAAATTATCAGAGGGGAGAACTGGCTGAGAAGCAGATACAAGTCGAAGCCAAAGAAGGGGATAGTACTCGCCAATTCCAAGTCGGGGCTACAATGCCAAGACAACAATGGGAAAAACTCATCTCATTCCTTTAAGGCAATTCTAACATCTTCTCCTGGTAGGCCTCTGACATGCCTGGGATAGACCGAGAAGTAATAGAGCATTTTCGGAGCATCGACCCGACTAAAAAGCCGGTACAATAAAAGAAGAGGACCTTCGTCCCTGAAAGGTAGCAGAATATAGATGAGGAGATAGAGAAGTTACTAGAAGCAAAGTTCATCCATGAAATCCAATACCCCGAAATGGATATCCAATATGGTTATGGTCCCAAAGGTAAACGGGAATTAGAGGATCTGCATCGACTTCATAGATTTAAACAAGGCCTTCCCAAAAGACAACTACCCCTTACCAAATATAGACCTTCTCATCGATGCCACTTTGGGATAGGAGGCACTGAGCTTCATGGATGCGTACTCAGGATACAATCAGATCAAGATGTGTGAGGAAGATGTCCTGAAGACATCCTTCGTGACCGCGGGAGGACTTTACTACTACAAAGTAATGCCCTTCGGACTAAAAAACGCGGGGGCCACTTATCAAAGGTTAGTAAACAAGATCTTCAAGGGGATGATCGGCAATACTATGGAGGTGTACGTGGATGACATGCTAGTGAAAATCTTGAAGACGGAACACCATATCCGAGACCTAGAAAAGGTGTTCCAAGTATTAAGGCAATACGGCATGAAACTAAATCCAACAAAGTGTGCGTTCGGAGTAGCATCGGAAAAGTTCCTCGGCTTCATAGTTTCGGAGAGGGGAATCGAGGCCAACCCGATGAAAATCTAGGCCATCTGAGATATGAGGTCACCACAGAATGTGAAGCAAGTCCAGGAGCTCACAGGTAGAGTCGCCGCTTTAGGACGGTTCATGTCTTGGTTAGCTGATAAGTGCCTTCCTTTCTTCAAAACTTTGAAGGGGTAGAAAAAGTTTGAGTGGGCAGAGGAGTGCAAAAAGTCCTTCGAACTATTGAAAGAATACCTAGTGATGCCCCCACTACTGACAAAGCCAAATATAGGGGATACCTTGCAGTTATACCTAGCTGTATCGGCTGTGGCAGTAAGCGTAGTACTGATAAAGGAAGAAGAAAGACAATAGCAGCCAATATATTACATTAGCCGAACCCTTTTGGACACAGAAACAAGATACAGAAAGATGGAGAAAGTAACATATGCCCTGGCGATAGCGGCAAGAAAGCTGAGGTCCTATTTTCAGTCGCACACGGTGTGTGTGCTCATAGACCAACCTCTGAAGAAGATACTGCAGAGGTCAGATATGTCTGGTCACCTAGTAAACTGGGCCATAGAATTGGGAGAATTCAACATCTAGTACAAACTGAGAACCCCAATAAAAGCACAGGCCCTAACGGACTTCATAGCCAAGACAATGCTCCCAGATGAACCACAGGAGTCTGTCAAGGCTCGACCAAAAAAGACTTGGACATTGTATGTGGATGGAGCATCCAACAGCGCGAGAAGCGGCACTGGGATCATACTTGTTAGCCCCGAGGGATTCAAAATTGAGCATGTAATACGGTTCGATTTTGATACATCCAACAATAAAGCTAAGTACGAAGCATTAATAGTCGGAATAAATCTAGCACGGGCCTTGATGGTACAGGATTTAGTAGTGCACAGTGACTCACAGCTTATGGTGCGATAGCTAAATGGGGACTATGAAGCCAAGGAGCAAAGGATGGCCGAGTACTGAAAGATGGTGCGAGAGAAAGTAACAGCCTTCAAGGAGTTCGAGGTAAGGGTGCAGCAGGAAGAGAATACCAGCGTAGTTGCGCTGTCACACTTGGCTACCTCTGACTTCATGGACCTTGGACGATCGGTGTATTTCAAAGTATTACCCCAACCAAGCATCGAAGGCCCTCGGGAGGTATTACCCATTGGCGAGGACGGCCCTAGCTGGATGGATGCCATAATCGAATACCTGAAGGAAGGAATACTCCCCAAGGACAGGGACAAGGCAAGGAAGGTACGAATGAGGTCAGCACACTTTCTATTGAAGGACGAGACACTGTACAAAATAGGGTTAACCACACTGTACCTCAAGTTCCTGAACCCTGCCGATGGTGAGTACGTACTCCGAGAAGTAAATGAAGGGATATATGGCCAACACCTTGGAGCCCGGGCCTTGACCCATAAAGTGCTGAGGTAGGGCCTATTCTGACTGACTATGAGGAAGGATGAGAAGTTGTTCGTTAAGTGTCAGATGTTCGCCCCAGTCCCTCAGTGGCACCCTACCGAGCTTTCTTCCCTGTCAAGACTGGTACCATTTGCCATGTGGGGAATGGACATCCTGGGCCCGTTCCCCCTGGCCACGAGGTAAAGAAAGTTTGTTGTGGTGGTGGTAGACTACTTCACGAAGTGGACATAAGCCAAAGCCCTAACTACGATATCCGAAAAGAATGTAAGGGATTTCTTCGAGAGGGCGGTAGTCTATCGATTTGGAATCCCCCGGGTGGTGGTAACGGACAATGAAATTCAGTTTGCTAACCTGACTTTTAGCTTGTTTTGTGATGCCCTTGGCATTAACCATAAGAAAAACATCTGTCATTTACCCATCGACTAACGGACTGACAGAGGTAGCCAATCGTACCCTGCTCCAAGGGATAAAGAAGAGACGGGATGACGCCAAAGGGTTATGGGTAGAAGAATTATATAACATCCTCTGGGCTTACCGCATGACTGAGAGATCAGCCACCAGAGAAACACCCTTCATTTTAACCTACGGCACCGTAGCTGTACTCCCGGTAGAGGTAGAAGCTACGACCTATCAGATTCAGTATTACAATAAAGAAGAAAACGACAAAGGACTCCGAGCTAATTTAGACCTCTTGACTGAGGTCAGAGACGCCTTGCAAGAAAGGATCGCCACCTACTAGCAAAAGTTTGTGAGATATTATAACTCCAAAGTTTAAAGGAACGAGTTTAGAATGGGTGACCTCATCCTCATAAGTCAGAGATATCAGACCCGAGACATCAAGGAAAGCTAGCTCCAAATTGGGAAGGTCCTTACAGAGTCTCGAGGATAATCGACGAGGTCTATCATTGGAGACTATGGGGGGAGAAAAGGTACTCCAATCATGGAACTCAAAGAACTTGAGGAAGTTCTACCAGTAGTGAAGTAGCATGCACATTTACATTTACATTTCGTAATTTTTTCCCTAAGCACTTTCGAGTTGTAACTCTCCATCCCAAAGACTCCGAAGGATTTTCATTTCATAAATATATGAGCTGGCTTACGGCAATCGCTTCCCTATAGTTGCTAACACAAGGCACTCACTTCGGTCGGGTGCTCGGGCCGAAGCCGAGAAAACCTGGTTAAAAGATAACCTTGGTTGGGAGCTCAGGCCAAGCAGAGCAGACCTGGCCAGGAACCTTAGATATGACCTTAGTTGAGAGCCGACAACAAGTAGGGGTTAGGAAGGAAGCACCAGTGGCAGGGGCTAAACGAAGACACCTCGAGGTGCGAGGGAACCTCGGCCTTTATTCCACCACCGTCAAACCAATGACTCAACAGGACCAAACCTTGTAATAAAGGGCTTCCACCACTTGAATGAGAGCTTCGGCCTTCATACCCCATCTGTAGGCGGAAGATCTGGAAAATACCTTCGGATTCAAAATCGGTCTTCGAGATTACAAAAAAAGAAAAAAACAAAAAGGCAAAAGGCGAATCGACAAGACATCTGAACAAAAAGCATTTCATTCATAGAGACGCCCGAAGGCCAGAATTACATGAAAATGCCCGAAGGCCAAAATTATAAAAAAAAAAGGGCTAAGTTACAAAAAGAAGCCTCATGGAGCATCTATGAGAGGGATGGCCTCATCCTCGGCATGGTCGGTGGTGTCTACATCGGAGTCTCCTCTCCCAGGAGTAAGAGGGACCTCACGAGAAACCTGGACCCCTCTCCCTCACTGCCGTTATCCTCGCCATCTGCGACCTTGGTGGCGACAGGATTTGCATCGGCATCCTCCTCGATGATGAGGCCACTCCCCTAGAAGGATACCTCGGGATGATGTTCGAGGACCCAGTCTCGAACATCGGTGGTGCCCATGATGAATCTGGGGGCTATCGCGTGCTTTACCACCTCCCAAAAGTCCTCAGAGGCTTGGAGCTCTCGACAGTTTGGGCTTCGGCCTCCTTCAGCTTCGTGACCATCTGTGCCTCCAATTCTCTGAGCTTCTGATCGCTCTCTTACTATGTGTGGAGGAGGTCGGCCTCCAGATGTTCCACTTTCTCAAGGAGGATTGTGCGCTCCTTGTTGAGTGTTGACTTTTCACACTAAGACACCTCAAGGTCCCTAGCCAAGGCTTCGGCCTGAAAGAGATTAACAGTTAGAAAAAAAATGAAGAGGAAAAAATTACTAAAGGCCGAAGGCCGAAGATTACAGCTGCCATAAACACACAAGTGCTTGTAATCATGGCTTTGGTCCCTTGGCTTTGGGCCTCGGCCGTGTCTCCTGGCAGGCTCCCCTTCTGGACGAGCTCTTGGGCAACCCGCCCAATGGAAAGTGTCTCTCCCTCCTTGATGGACCACCTAGGGATAAACCCAACTTCGGCCCGAGAATGACTGCCTCTCGGGCTTCGGAAGCCAGCACTAGGGGAGGAGGCTCTCGGAGGGGATGTGTTGCGGCTAGGGGCCTCCAGCGCCTGAATGGCCTTGGTGGTAGGGTCTTCGAATCTAGGCTTATTCCTTGGGAGGGCATTGGAAGTCGAAGCCCCTCTTTTCTTGCCTTTCTTCAGCTGCCTGTGCTAGGCGTCTTATGCCCTGGCCTCCTTCAGATGGGCCTGTCTCTCGGTCACGGCCACTCTGGCTCTCTCAAAATTTGCAATGCAACAAAGAGGGTCAAGATCAGTACGAGAATGCTAAATCCGAAGCAAAAACATGTGCAAACCTAGGACTCACCCGGGCTAAGCCCGAACAAGGATAGGAAGGCACCCGACTGGAGGTTACTCGACTAGACTGGCCGACGGAGGGTCTTGTCCTTAGCCATAGAAAGTGGCTCTGCATTTGTCCCAAAGAGGGTAGGTGCAGAGTTCACATCCTTCAGGTCTGGGATGTCCCAAGTATAACCGAAGGGGAACCCTTCGGACACCCTCACAAAATAGAACTTCAGCTTCCAACTGTGTATCGAGGTCTTTCCTAAGGCAAAAGTAGTACCAACCTGAGTTCCCCTTATTGGAGCCGAGATATATATAGTTGAGGAAGAGAGGAAGGGAGAGGCCTCCCATCGAGAGAAGAAGACTATAAGAGGACTTATGCCACCGTTCGGGTTAAATTTGGTTGAGAGATGCCATAATGCAGAAAACACGGTGAAGAAGGGGTGAAGGAACCAAAACCCATTGAAGCATCCCAATAAAAGCAAAGCTCTTTAGAATTTTTGTAACTCGCTCTATCTTCGGGCCTCGGTATCCGAAGGATGAACTTGTTCAAGATACTACATAATGCGTGGAGCTCCATTAGCTCCTCCTCGATCATTGTCGAAACTATATTCCTGGCTTTGACCTCCAGGGACTCGTTTTCCTGGGCCCTGGAGTCGAGAATCCCCTCCTTAATACCTCCACCACTCATGTCACTGGCGGTAGAGGACGAGGAGACATCTGAAGATGTGGATGTGGAAGACGAGTCCGAGGACATCCCTCGGATCTAATCGGGACTCCGATGCCTAGAAACCATGCCCTAGGATGATGAGGGGCCACTACCTAAAGAGTTAAACATTACTTACTTCTGAATGACTGGACGAAGGGTCAGAGAAATGAGTAGAAGATGACAAAATAAGAGAAAGTGACACTATTTGTGAAGCCGGTCGTCGTCGACTCCCGGCCTCATTAAATCGTTACACATCATCTTGGGGGGGTTTTTAAGTACACTCGAGCAAAGCACACAAGCGTATCACCGTGTATGGATTGAAGGACTGTTGAGGTCAAAACCTCGATGAGGGGCTCAGGCCAAGGCCAAGTGGACGGCAAAGGTCACAATCTCGTGGGGCTTAGGCAAAGGCCGAGTGGACTCGAAGGTCACAATCTCGATGAGGAACTTCGGAAGCTCAGTGGACTGGCCAGAAGGTCACAACCTCGAGGAACTCGGACCAAGGCAGTGGATTTGTGAAGGACACAACCTCGATGGGAATTTCGGCCAAGCGGGACTGATCGAAGGTCACAACCTCGATAGGGGACTCAGGCCAAGGCTGAGCAGACCTGACCAAAGGTCGCAACCTCGGTAGGGAGCTCAAGCAAAGGTAGAGTGAACCTGACCGAAGGTCATAACCGTGGTAGGAAACTCAGTCGAAGGCCAAGTGGACCTGACCGAAGGTCACAACCTTGGTAGGGGACTCAGTCGAAGGCCAAGTGGACCTGACCGAAGGTCACATCCTCGATAGGGGACTCAGGCAAAGGCCAAGCAAACATAACCAAAGGTTACAACCTCGGTAGGGAGCTTAGGCGAGGCAGTGAACGACCAAGGTCCTAGGCTTCGATAGTGAGCTCGGGCCAAGGTGAGTGAACGACAAAGTCGAGAACCTCGATTGGTGTCTCAGGCCAGGACCTATAATAACTAACCGGAGGCCGTGTTTTCAAGATGAACGCTGAAGCCGAAGGTTGAAGGGGCACTCGAAAGAGAAATGAGGTAGTTACTCCCACTAAAGAGCCTCTTAGTGTAAGTAAGGGGGCTACTGATACGACTGAATTTGTCACCCAATAAATCGAAGACACATGGCATCCGAGGGAGGGACACGTGTTGCCCATCTGATAGAGGCCACAAGGCTTCGAACCATGTGAGGAGAAGATTCCTAGGGAGGGGTTCTTGAAACCCTAGGTCGAGAAACCCTAAAAGAGGGAATAAAAAAGGAACCTACAGGAGGTACACCGACACCCACTATTACTCCTATAAAACATTACGCGGTCACTAACTTGGGCATCAAAGGACTAATCCGGAGAAACCTGGGCCTCTGCCTTCTATGCTTGTGGGTCAACTCATAGGGATTTTAAAAAACCCTAATATATAATAGGAAGAAGGTGAATCACTGAATGGTTCATTCAATAGTCTGAAAAGAGGGTTGCCATATAAAGATATCAAAACTCAATTTGAATTCAAAACGATACATCTCGATTTCATCAGTTAAATTTGTTCTCCTTCATAAAAATCCAGATCGAAACTGTCTACGGCCAATGAATTTGGTAGAGGTGACCTCAGATGCTGCCACTTGTCCTGTGACATGTGGACAGCTAGATCTGAGAGCTTCGAGACCTGGGCCCTCGGTGAATCTTCTTAACTTGTGACGAAACATCGGTTGTGGCCTTAGCAGTTGTAGCGAGGGGTTTAGCAGAATTTAATGCCAACCTAGTGAGCCCTTGGGAAAGGAGAGGAAGCAGCAGCCTGGGTCATCCCCATTTTTGGTTCCTCCATCGAAAAAATTTGTCGGGTCATGACCTTGTCACTCTCTAAAGCATAGTTGTTGTCGTTGTGGATCATCATAAGGAAACCAAAGATTGTACTGTTCTTCTTCCCACGCGTTCCTTCAACAACATCGTGGTCGTCCTCTTCCTCTTCTTCCTTCGGTCCATCTTCGATAACCAAATTAGAAGAACCTGAATTGTCATTGGAAATGGATCCAACTCCTTTCCCCTTCTCATCGTTTTCGTCTACGGAGAAGCTGCTCTCCGGCTCCTTCTCTCAGGTGAGTCATTGAGATCCCACATACCATTTCTTAATTAGTGTTTACCTCTTTCTCCTCCTCCGTTGGTGGTCTGCAGAAGATCGAAGATCTGAATTTTCTCTGATCTTTCCTTGTATCTACAAGGGACAGCCTAGCTTCACTGGTCATCTCTCCCCATCGAAACCGGAATTTGGGTTACTGTCGGCAAATCCCATCATCTGTTCTTCCACTCTACAGGCTGTGAGATCCATACCGGTAGAGGAAGCAGTGGCGCCACTAGTGGCATTGGCAGAGATGTCTAGAGAGAGTGAGGAGGGAGAAGAAGAAGAGTGGCCTCACAGATCTGGCCGTGTCACCATCCAAGGTTGCCTCCGCCAGAATCGTTGGTCATAAACGATTTCGATCCCATAAATCCAGTTCACCAATTCTCTATACACGCCCCGGTTACGATTTGACGCCAAAATTAACTAGGCAAGAAGATAAATCGTTTCCTGCCATGGAGAAGTACTGATATCGATGACCATGAATGCCCTTTCGATCCTTTGAACGAGTAGATCATAATTAGAGGGTTCTGAAAATGAGCACGGCAACCCAATGTCTATTAATGTGACCCTTAATGTGTTGCATTTTACATGCCCTAATTAGTTTGAACATAGATTATGGTTGAAGCTTAATTGTTTCCTGCCTGGTTCAATAACATTGATTATGGTCACTGTAATTGACATCCCTCCATGGACCAGTCACTCACTACCTTATATCGGTCGTATGTCATTATGAAACCCACTTGTTTGCTCAATTTACTATGGCTTATGACCTTATTGTTTGGAAGGATGTTGGAACTCATGTTTATACAGGTTATGTCATTATTAGAACACAGCACACGATCTAGCTAGGGAGAAGATCTGTTACATGCATATAGGGGTAACTGAGAGAAAATTTCTATCAAACAGTCGTGCTTATGTAGTCTTGTGTGAGTGACGGTCCCTGTAAGCTTAAAGAAAAGTTCTATCGGATAGTCGTGCAACCTGTTATGATGTATGATGTGGATTGTTAGGCAATTAAGAAAAGACATAGTAATAGATGCTAAGATGGATGCATGGGAAAACTAAGAGGGATAAGGTAACGAATAAATGTATTAGAGAGGATTTGGGAGTTGCTCTAATTCATGATAAGCTTCGTGAAAATTGTTTGATATGGTATGGCCATGTTCAATGGATGCCATTGGATGTGCTAATAAGGAGGAGCGACCTTATCCAAAAAGAAGGATCCAAAAGAGCTAGATGCAAATCGAAAATGACCATAGAAGAGGTTGTGAGGAAGGACATGCATAGATTAGGCTAATCCCAAGTATGGCCTTGAATAGAACAGAATGGAGGGCTAAGATCTATGTGGCGGACCCCCTATAGTTGTGTACTACTTTGTTAATGCTTTTAATTTTTTGTTTCCTTCTTTTGGTTGTCTTCTTCCTTGTCTTTACTTGGATCTATGTAGCTGACCCCATTAAGTTGGGATAAGGCTTTGTTGTTGTTGTTGTTGTTGTTGTTGTTGTCATAATTTAAAATCACTATTTACCTTGTTCAACTATGCAAGAGTGACACGAGCAAAGAAAAAGAGGTGACAAATTATTGACACCATGAGGGGTGCTGAAAAGAAAATCCCAAACTTAATCCATGAGGTATAAATTGATTTCGAAATTTCTATAAATATGAAGATTGAATTGTTCAATAGAGGAAAATATATTGCAAGAACTTAAAGATCAATATAATAAATGTAAATCTAGTTTAGTTAGTTGGGCCAAAAGATATACTTTCCCTAAATTTAATAGTTGAGATAACATAAAGAAAAAGGGATCCTTTTAGGCATTGCCTTGTTTGTTTAGCTGTAGAATTTTCCTTGTAATTGATATTTTACATGAAAATCTTTCCCTATATAAAATTTCCTACATTTTGAATTTGATTTTCATATTTTACTTTAAAACCAAAAAGTAAAATATTTATATTTTACCGTAATCTTGGCATGCTCTCAACTCTATTTTTTAGAGAATTATTCTATTTCTCACTATGGGCTTGTCCTGTCCACATTCACTCGACAAGATACTCAAAGATTTCTTGCCTTAATACATATATATAAGAAAAATGCGGACAAATACCAATACGTCACCAATTTATGAGATAGTATCTTGTCCCATATTTTATATTACTATGTATTTGGATTAAAACCGTCTATACAATAAGGTTTTTATATATAATTACCATTTAAATACACAAACTAATAAACATTGCTAACAAATTTTTACAATTAATGGAAATATATTATTTGATGATACAAAAGGTATGACAACTATTATAGGATTTCTCCCATTTTTTATATTACTATGTATTTGGATTAAAACGGTCAATACAATAAGGATTTTATAAATAATTACCATTTAAATACACAAACTAATAAACATTGGTAACAAATTTTTACAATTAATGAAAATATATTATTTGATGATGCAAAAGACATGACAGCTAATGACAAGCTATGATATAAGATTTTTATTGGTTTTTACCATTTAAAATGGTTATAAACATTGGCAAGAAATCAAAGCTATGATAACCAATATTAGTAAAAATGGATTTTACATGGACCATTTACATCCAGCGGGATCACTTGCCAAAAACTTATAAGAAAAAGAAATAGATATATAGATTCATAGAGGATGTTATAGTTAACGCTGTCAAATTCTTGGACATCGCAAAATCTTCCTATTTAAGCCTACGAGGCAAGGAATGGAAAGAAATAGACATTTAATTTATTCTCTCTCTCTCTCTCTCTCTCTCTCTCTCTCTCTCTCCTTCTTCTATAAATTCTAAGCCCTAAGACCGTTTTGGTTGAACTAAAGCTTTTACTCGAAAAGAAGATAAAAACAAAAGGAACGTAGCTTAAATGGCCATTAATGGTATTCCAAGGCTCCTTTTGATGGTAATGATCATGATCGTCTCTTTGGTTATGGTTACTTCCATTGGTGTGGTTGAGGATTATTGGTGTCCATGTCCTGACAACATCGCATGTTGTGCTCTTAAAGAAGCCAAAAAGCCTTGATGATTACATCAAATGTTAGGTAGCTCCTTACAATATGGTATGCCCAATAGTTTGCTCATGCTACTAAGTTTTAAGTATTTATAATAAGTGGCAGAGGTGCATCGTGGCTTTATCTTTTTTTTAATAATAAGTATTGAAAACAATATTTGATGCATGGTACGTTTCTCTCTCTCTCTCTCTCTCTTTCTCTAAGCATATCTATGATAAGAGCAAGAGATTTTTGCCTGGTAATATATTTTATAGTTTTTTGGGTTGCCTAAAATTTTTTTAATCGATCAAGTTACTCATGTGTGCAAAAGGGTAATTCAGTCCTCGGTCCTCTTTCCACTACGGGCTCTATCCTTCATCATTTTCTCGAGCTCTGCAAAACACAAACTGTGTGTGTGTGTGTGTGTGTGTGTATCACCCCACTCCCACTAGGATACCAGCGGTGTGAACACTTATTTGTCCTATAACTCTTCAAGGATCTCTGATAGCAGTATAATCGTCCAACCAGAATATAAATGAACCATCTAAAATCATTCTAGTGGAATCACAGTGCAAATAAAAGAAGAATCACAAAAATTTATGGGGAACAAATAGTGTTAATTATATTATATAATATGAGTTATTCTTCACCACATTCATCAAAACATAACTATCTACCAAATAATATCTTAAAATGCGAAACGAAAGAAGATGGCAGTTCGACTCTCGGCTTAGGGTGCGACATACACACAAGTAGCACAAGCATAGTCGAAATCGTGATCCTTAGGCTCTGGTGTCCACCGGTCACCACCATACTCAGCCATAGAAGAGGATGTATTGCTGCCCAATGGTAGACGATACCTGCATCATCATCTAAAAAGCAACATGCACATAGTATGAGCTCCAACCAGCTTAGTGAGCGATGTGGTTCATGTAAACATACACATATAGGCCATGATGCAAGAATCATGCAATTCATTTTACTTTAACCACCTGCTATACAACTAAGTAGGGTGCATGCTATTACAACGCATTAGGTTGTATCCTTTGTTCCGAAAATCGCATATCAACTCTAGTTGTGATTAGGAGCCTACTGGTCCTAGAGTGTGATCATCAGTCATCTAGCACACCCTTGATAACCCCCTTGGTAGTCACGACATTGGAATCACTATCAGCCATGCTTGACTAGTTTTTGCCTCTAGCAACAATCACATCGTACTGCAGAAGTGGCATTTCGAAAGAATTCATTGAACATACCACAATGGGTCATCCAACACCACACCCATGTTGGAAAAGGATCTTAGCATAAGGAATGAGACCCAACCAGAATATGCTACATGCCTTTCATTTTGATACAAGTAGTATGGAATACGATACTAGAACCACCATTGGCCACATCGCATCCATATCCAAGTCTATCTATCATACAAACAGTTTAGTATGGGATATGTAGTACTTGAATCACCATCAGCCACACCACGTAACCATTTCCAGGTAAGACCATAGCATACATATATGGTACCAGAATTATTATCAGTCACACCGCATATCCAAGCCATAATAAACTCTAATGCAATCATCCACATGGTGATCATGGTACCAGAATCCCCCTCGGCCACATTGGATCCCATTTACACTGTTAAATTATATACACCGTTCAAATTCAATAAAACATGGTACATGTTAGAGATTTAAAATGTAACCACAAGCGTACGGATCAGTGTAGCTACAAGTAGAACACAAGGAGAGCAACAACTTTATTTTTTTATTTCTTTTAATAATGCGAAAGTGAACCGATTAATGGTTGTAATCTATTTCTAATTACCGTCCTAAACATATGTATCTAAAATAACGTCCTAACCATTCGTCATCTAAGAATTTAAAGACGCAAACCACGCAATTAAAATTAAATAAATAAATAACTGAAAATAAATAACCCACACAATTTAAAAAATAAATAAATAAAGGAAAAAAATACTGAAATAAAAATAAAGTAAAAGAAAGGGGAGAAACCTAGAGAGAGACTCACAAGTAGGTTTCTCTACTTAGCTCGAGGGATGCATCATAATATGAGCTTCCCTACTTGACCTGAGAGTCACTCTTACAAGGGTTACTCTACTTGGCTTTAGGGAAAGGGAGACAATTAAAATAAAAATAATAAATTGATAGTTCTATGGCTAGGAGGGGCAAAACCAATATATACATTAGTCATGAACCTTGGGGGAAAGGGATAGCAATAATGTAACAACTGAAGTTAAAATCCTAAATTAAGAAAGAAAGGGTAGTCAGAAGAGGGAATGAGAGGGGGGAGAGAAGACTACTGAAGGAGCCTACTTACTTGAATCAATGCATTGAACTTGAAAGCTTGGGTGATTTGAGATACTACCAGTACTAAAAACCAGATCTGGAATAAATCAAATCTGAAATTTCTAGTACTAGAGAAAACAAATCTTAAAAAAAAAAAACTAAACTTGAAAAAAAAAGATGCTCCACGACTCGTGATCTTGTCACCTAGATCTAAGCCTAAAACTATAACTTTAAAAATTACAACTCAATTGCATAAATCATAAACATAAAAGACTGAATAAGAATAAAATAGTGCTTGCATTAATTGACATAAAAAACTATTACAAAAGTGATTAAAGAAAAAATCGAGAAGAACTAAAACTAAAGAGGGAGAGAGAGAAGAAAACTAAGCATAAACTAGAAAATAAACCAAGGGGAATAATAAAATAGGAGGGGGGAGGAAGGGGCTTTTATAGGGTTTTCTTCTTGCTTCCTTCCTTCTACAAGTCTTCTTTAAGAAAAGAAAGAAAATAAAATAAAATTAAATCTTGGTAAAAATCCTCATTCTTTGAGATATTGTGTGAGGAAAGATAGAATTTGTTTTCATAATTAACAAATTCTATTATTTCTTTACAATATTCACTAATATCTTGCAATCTTGATTAAATCATAAAGGAATCTCTGCATAGCATCTTCAAGATCTTGTGAGGTGGAAAGGAGAGAAAATAATCTTCAAGATTTTGTAGGAGAGAGGATGTGGTACCAATGAATGGGTCCTACCTTTAGACTGGTTCTTGATTCATTTTAAGCACTTTCTCTTGTAGACTTGGAAACTAAAAAAAAAAAGAAAAATAAAAGTAGTACTATCCAAAGTAGGGGCAAAATGTACACTTATATCCCTAAGATTTCACACATTATTGTGCTCATCAAATTCCCCTATACTTGACTTTTTCTCATCCTCGAGCAAGATAAATAAATAAATAAATAAAAGAAAAAACCTAACTCACTTTCGTAGGAATCACGGTTACATTTAGCACGTGCAACAAGCCTTTAAACCCCTAAGTTACCCTAGTGGACGAGTTGTGTCTCGTGGGTGTTTGGAGTGAATATACACCCAAAATTCAGAATAAATAAATCTCAACCTTGGCTAAAGGTAAGGCTCATACCGATCCAAAGCAAAGATGATTTTTCTTACAAGGGACCCCCACACTTGAACTTTTATTACCCTTGATCAATTCCAGTGCACTAGCATATTTCTTAATTTGGAACTCACCTCGTCTCTTTCAAAACATCCTTATCTTAAGGCAAAACCACTTGTGAAGAAATAGGGAACCAATGACTAAGGCGTTGGAATTTTTTTGACCAAAACATATTACTAAGCATTAATGACATTTGCACATTTTTTTCTTCTTTATTTTCGCTTAAACTCTATTTTACTCTACTTTTGGCCTGAATGACATGGTGGAGCAAACACAGACACCATGTTACTATGTAGCTGCTTTTGCATATCCCACAATGGTGATGCTAGAGTTCCTTGAAGTTTCCTCCAAGGAATTTCGATCAAGACACCAGCACTTCGAGCAATGCCTATCTAGTTCAAGGAATCAACTCTTATTCTTCTTTATGCCACATTTCACATTTCATTTAAAATTGTGCATTTGTCAACCCATGCCAAATTAAAAAGAAGGTCTCAACTCCAAATCAAAAGTACAAGGAACCCACAGACTTACATATGGTCCAACACCATAAAATAGGGGTCTCTTATTTTTCAAAAGAAAGTCCCATCTCAAGACACATGCTTGTTTCTTTCTTCTCAATAGGATTTTTATAAGTTTAAAATGGGTACCTTAGTCAAGACTTTTATTTTCATACATCAAGCAACCGAATGGTATGATCATTAGCCAAAAGCCAAAGTAGGACTTCATCCTTTAGCAAGATCAAAAAAAAAAAAAAAAAAAAAAAAAAGTGGAAAAGTAGTAGAAACTGGTTTCCCTCCCCCACACTTAAGTCATGCAATGTCCTCAATGCATGGAAAGAATTAAAAACGAAAACAATGGAAGGGGATCATACCTGATTAAAAGTTAATCATCAGTGTAAAGAGGTTCATGGATATTCATGACCTCTTCACTACCAGTATTAGGAAACTCAAGGAATGGTTTCAAACGCCGACCATTAACCTTCGAAATTACCCCTGTTCCTAAATTCAAAATCTCCACAGCCCCATGGGGATATACATTATGGACAATAAATGGGCCATCCCATCGGGATCTAAGCTTACCAGGAAAAAGATACAATCGAGAGTTGTACAATAAGACCTTATCACCAATTGCAAAAGATTTACGCAGAATGTGCTTATCATAGAAAGCTTTGGTCTTTTCCTTGTAAATCCTATAACTTTCATAGGCTTCATTTCTAAGTTCCTCCAATTCAGACAGTTGGAGCCTACGATGAATTCCCGCATCAGACAAATCAAAATTGAGCTTTTTGATGGCCCAAAAGGCCTTATGCTCCAATTCAACTAGTAAGTGATAAGCTTTCCCATACACCAAACGGTAGGGAGACTGACCAAGAATGGTCTTGAATGCAGTCCGATGGACGCACAAGGCATCAATGAGCCTAAGGGACCAATCCTAACGGTTAGGATTAACAGTTTTCTCCAAGATTTGTTTGATCTGCCTATTAGACACCTCCACTTGGCCACTAGTTTGGGGGTGATAAGGGGTAGATAACTTATGGGTGATCCCATACTTTTTCATTAAGGCCTCAAAAGGCTGATTAAAAAAATGAGTAACCCTATCACTAATTATTGCACTTGGTGCTTCAAAGCGGAAAAAAATGTTCTCGTTTAGAAATGGGACCACTACTTTGTGGTCATTAGTTTTACAAGGTATGACCTCTATCCATTTAGAAACATAATCAACGGCCAAAAGTATGTATAAATTCCCAAAGGAATTAGGGAATGGTCCCATAAAATCGATGCCCCATACATCAAAGATCTCAATTACCAAAATAGGGTTAAGGGGCATCATGTTCCTCTTATTGATACGGCCAAAAGACTGGCAAGCAGGACAAGCCTTGCAAAAATCAAAAGCATCTCTAAAAAGAGTGGGTCAATAAAATCCGCATTGGAGAACCTTTGTGGTAGTCTTCTTAGGTCCAAAGTGTCCACCACATGCATGATCATGACAAAAAGAGAGAATAAAATGTTGCTCATGATCAGAAACATATCGTCAGATAATCTAATCCGAACATATCTTAAACAAATAAGGATCATCCCATAAAAAGTGCTTAACTTGAGAATGAAACCTATACTTATCTTGGGTGGACCAGTGATCCGGAGTCACACTTGAAACTAAGAAGTTGACAATGTCAATAAACCATGGTTCACTGGACACTGTAAATAACTGTTCATCTGGAAAGTTCTCGTTGACTGGAGAATCGACAGTCAATGAATTGGAAGCCAGGATAAATGGTCTTCAACTAGGTTTTCAACTCATTTTTTATCCTTAATTTCTAAATCAAACTCTTGCAAAAGTAAAACCCACCTAACGAGACGAGCTTTGGCATCCTTCTTCTGAACTAAGTATCTGAGAACAGAATGATCAGTATACACCACCACATGTGAACCAACTAAGTAAGATCGAAACCTTTCTAATGCAAACACAACCGCTAAAAATTATTTTTCAGTGGTTGTATAATTGAGTTGTGCATCATTTAAGGTCCTACTAGCGTAATAAATGACAGTGGGAAACTTATTAATCCTTTGACCCAAAATCGCTCCTATGGCAAAATCCAAAGCATCACACATAAGTTCAAAAGATTCAGTCCAAACAGGTGGTTGAACAATGGGTGCATTGGTCAACTCCTTCTTAAGTTGTTTGAAGGATTCTGGGCACTCTTTAGAAAACTCAAAAGTTTGATCTTTGGCAAGTAATGAAGTGAGAGGTCAGGCTAACTAACTAAAGTTCTTAATAAATCTTCTGTAGAAGCCTGCATGCCCTAGAAAAAATCGGACGTCTTTAACAGATTGAGAAGGTGGTAAATTATCAATTAAATCCACTTTGGCTCTATCTACCTTAATTTCCTCGGATATTACATCGCCTAAAATAATACCAGATTTAACCATGAAATGTCATTTCTCCCAATTCAAAATCAAATTCTTAGATATGCACCTTTTCAAAACTAGAGAAAGATGATGAAGACATTCAAAATAGGAATTCCCATGAATTGAAAACTCATCCATAAATACTTCTAAGAATTTTCTGACCATGTCAAAAAATATGCTCATCATGCATCGTTGAAACGTAGCAGGGGCATTGCAAAGGCCAAAGGGCATACGCCTATAAGCAAATGTTCCATATGAGCATGTAAAAGTGGTCTTATGTTGGTCCTCTAAAGCAACTGAGATCTGGTTATAGCCAGAATATCCATCAAGAAAAAAATAATATTCATGTCCAACTAACCTCTCTAACATCTGGTCAATGAATGGCAATGGGAAATGGTCCTTCTAGGTTGCCACATTAAGTTTTCTGTAGTCTATGCACACTCTCCACCCAGATTGGACATGGGTTGGAATTAGTTCATTATTGGCATTGGGAACTATAGTCACACCGACTTCTTAGGCACTGAATGGGCTTACCTATTGGCTGTCAGAAATAGGATAAATTATTCCATGATCCAAGCACTTTAGGATCTCTTTCTTAATAGCTTCCATCATCACTGGGTTAGCTCTTCTTTAGAGTTCTGTGGATGGTTTGAAATCCTCCATAAGATGTATATGATGTAGCACAATAGAAGGGCTTATACCCTTGATATCAACCATGGTCCAACTTAGAGCTTCCTTATTATCTAACACTTTAAGTAACTCCTCTTCCTAGCTAGAAGTCAAATTTGAAGAAATTATTATAGGAAGAGTCTGGTCAGGCCCTAGGAAAGCATACCTCAAATTAGATGGCAACTCCTTAAGATCTAGCTTAGGGGGCTCAACGATGGAAGGTTTGGGAATAGAATTAGAAAGGGATCCTAAGGGCTCCAATGGTGTGTGAAGACTCAAGACTTGAGAAAAGAAATTTTCACTATCATCATCCAACTCATCCATACACTCTTGGAATTCTGAATCAAAATTAATATCAAAGTTGGTAATTAAATCATCAGAAAAATCCAGAAAATCCTCAATCATATTAATCTCTTCTTCCATATGTGGTTGCTTGCCTATCTTAAACATGTTAAACTCAACAGTTTGGTTACCAAAAGATAACCTTAGGAAACCATTCTGGCAATTGATTAATGCATTACTGGTAGCCAAGAATGGTCTTCCTAGAATTATTGGGATCTCATCCTTGATTGAGAAGGGCTTGGTATCTAACACAATGAAATCAACAGGGAAAATAAAATTTCCCACCTTTGGTAAGACATCCTCAATCATCCCTTTAGGAATTTTAACAGACCTATCTACCAACTGAAGAGTAGTTCCAGTGGCTTTCAATTCTCCCAATCCAAGTTACGTGTACACATGGTAAGGTAAAAAATTCACACTTGCGCCAAGGTCAAGTAAGGCATGCTTAATGTAGGTGTTGCCTATTACACAAGATATGGTAGGGCTCCCTGGATCCTTATACTTGGCTGCTATAGGCTGAGTAATTATGGAACTAATGTTACCTGTCAAGAATGCCTTTTTGGGTACACTAGTGATACGTTTGTGAGTACACAAATCTTTCTGTACCTTTGTATAGGAGGGGATCTAGGATATGGCATCCAAAAGAGGGATGTTCACTTTTACCTTTTTGAAGAATTCTAAAATTTTATCCATGGCAGCAGTCTTCCTTTTGTTTACCAAGCAATTATGAAATGGGACAGGATCAACATAAGGACTACTAGGGATTTGCCACTGTTCAGAAGAATCATTTTTGGTTTCTTCAACCAAATCATCTTAGTTTCAGAAAAATCTTTAGGTTCATCAGACGAACCTGAAACAAGAGGCACACTTGTGTCCTCAACTGAAGGAGAGTTAACATGAGTAATAAATAAAGAAGATTTAGGAATGCTCTGTTGGTACTCTCTACCAGTCTTAAGGGCATAAACAACATTACATTTGTTAGAGGGCCCTTATTGGGTCTGACCTTGTACTATATTCAGTGGTATATTAGTTGATGTTTGTGAACTAATAGGCTGATGATGCCTGGGGTTAGGCTCTGGTTGAGTGGGTAAAGTTCCTTTCTCCCTCTCATGCATAATTGAGACAACTTGAGTGAGTTTTCTCATAAGATTTTGATGGCTTGTCATGAGGAGGGCCATATTTTTTTCGAAGTCACTTATTCTACTTGCCTCTCCAGTGTTGGTAAAACCAGGGGATTGCTGATAAGATGATAGGAGATGGGCCCTAGGAAAACTGGCCTGAGCTCTTACATTTGACTTAGGAAAAGTATTTTGGGAAAAAGATTATTGTGCAAAGGGAGGCCTTTGGAGTCTAGGTTGACCTTGATTATGGAAATTAGAAGGCCCTGCTTGGTTGTCCTGATTCCAAGAGAAATTTGGGTGATTTCTCCATCCTGGATTGTAGGTATTACTATATGGATCCAAACCCAATATTGAGTAGTCTTGAATGACGGTACACACACGGGAAGCTTTTTTCATAATATATTTTGGGAGAGAAAACACTACCCATCTACGCTCTCTATACCCAGACATAGAATACTATAAAATGACACTTTTGCCCCTTTAGTCTTCATAGTGTCCAATGTTTTGGTGTAGAGAATGCAGACGAGTAGCATTATTTCTCCTACATTCTGGAGAGAGTTTCCTAAAAGATAACGTATATAGCCCTAGCACCACTATAGGGGCCAATGGGATTTCGTGAAAACATCAGCAGAGAAGGAATTCCCGCTTTTAATGAGAGATGTGTTAGTCATTTCACCTATGGCTGAGCGCAATATATTCTGATAGGATTGGTGAACTAACTCAAAGTAATATTTTCTCTGGGGCTGGCAGAACTATTATCAAAAGCCCCTTGATTGTAAAATAGTCGTTGTTTATAATTTTATCATGACGTTAGTGATTTGGTCTAATTCATACAAATAAGAAAAACAAGTCGTTACAGACGATAATCAACACAGTGCCTCCACCAACATTGTACAAGATCAAAACCGTGGCGAAACAAGATCTTCTCCAACCCCTCATCAGTACACACTTCAAATATAGTATAGATGAGATTTACTTTATAAAAAAATATTGTTATTGCATACATACAGTACTAAAAAGTTAAAAACACTCGAAAAGAAAGTCAAAACACCACTCGCCTTGTCTGTCAATTGGGCGAGTAAAATTTCCAAGTTTGGATGCCTAAATTAAACTCGTTAGGTCTCACTGAAGTTTGATCATCTCTATCCTAGCTGCAATGGTAACAGCCATTAATACGTATCAAAAGTATCAGTGTCAAAACTTTCAAACTTGACAGTATAGTAGAACCACTGTGTCCATCCGATGGGGTGAACAAAGGCCAATTTGGACCTCAAAAAGTCATTGGTTGCTGGTCATCGGTTGGAGGTAGTCCTACTAGTGGGATCCTATTAGTGACCAACCTAAAAGTTCAACAACTTTAAGGGACTTTGTCGTCTTGGGTCCAATTATCGGGGATTGTTCCTTGGGGATTATAAGGGGTCTTCCCACCTTTCATATGAACTTGGTTGATCGCATTTCCACTAAGCCATTTAGTAGTTATGTCGATTTAACGGCCAAAACCTGACTTCCCTAAAATGACCCCGGAGTTTGGGTAGCTCATGTTGCACCCGGAACATATGGGGAGTGCAATGCAGACCACCCCAGCTACCAAAAGTCATCGAGGTTGAGGCATACCCCTCCAACCAAGTGAATCTGTGGTTCTCTAGCTACCTAAAAACCCAAAATGAGGAGGAAATGGGATTAGGGAATGTGCAAGTTAACCTTTGATGGTAACAAGCAATTGGAAACCTCCGAAGTATCTAGGAGCTTACTTCCCTTCCTTTCTCTTAGTTTCTTTCCCTCTCCTGTGTTTTTTCTGGGTGGAAAATGAGCTCCATTTCTTACGTATATAGGTAGTGGCATTAGAGCTTATTTGCCTACGCAATATGCCGGGACCAAACTGATTTAAGATGAATAGTCAAGTCATGTGGGCCCACCACCTTGGACTCACAAGGTGTACAAGTCAAGAGGAAAGGTTCCATGTGGTGTGAGAGGATGTGTGGAGTAGGCCACGACGAGTGTAGCAGGTCCCATGGGTAACTGAGGTAGTTCAGCACTACAGAGCCCATCGGATGTAGGCCATCGGTAGGTGGCTGTTCAACCAATGGGGTGCTGCTGGTGGCCTACTTAGTTACTATATTTTATAGATTTGAAACCTCTTTTTCCAATCATTAGGGGGTTCCCTAGGGAGTTTTGCAAAGTATTTATGTCTTATTTTACAATACAAGATTGTCAAGTGAGGAGGTGTTAGGTCATTCACCGTTTAGGCTTTGAAGGTTTGAATTCTTTCCAGTTCGACCGACTAACCCTACATTGGCAGGTAGGGTCATCTTTCCCTTCAAGATAGTAGATTTCCGTAATCCAAAATTCATTAGTGCTAAAAACATCCAGCATGAGACCTATTACAAAAATTTTAATTTGATCGGTTTAGGACATGAGTATAACATTCCCCCCACCTTATAAGAATTTCGTCCTCAAAATTTAGTATACCTGGTAAGCCAAACAATCTGGGGATATTTCTTCATCTCATCCTCTCGCTCTTAGGATGCTTTTTGCTCTGGGTGGTTATCCATTATACCTTAATGAAGGAAAAAATACGATTAGGAAAGGTGTGGTCCTTCTAGTAGATAAACTTCTCGGGATGCTTCATGTAAGAAAAATCACCATCAAGCTCACATGATATGTAAGTCAAGACATGAGTTTGGTTGGGGATGTACTTCCTCAACATTGACACATGGAAAACATCATGTGCAGTATTCTATTCTAGTGGTAGTGCTATCATGTACACCACCAATTCGATCTGTGCTAATACTTCATATGGTCCCATGAATATAGGACTCAATTTTCCTTTCTTATCAAAATGCATCACTTTTTTGGTTAGGGAGATTCAAAGGAACACTTTATCTCCAACTTCATACTCTAGATGTTTTCTTCTAACATTAGCACAACTTTTCATGCTGGCTGTTGCCTTGGTCTCCCTAATCACTGCTACTGGCCTATATCAAGTTTGGACCCAAGATATGCCACTCACCAACCTTGTCCCAATAGAGAGGAGTCAGGAGCTTCCTACCATGCTATGCTTTAAGCGGAGACATACTGATGGTATCTTAATAGCTCTTGTTATAGGAGAACTAGATAAATGAGATGTGCTCATCCCAATTGTAGCTCATATCAATACCACAAGCCTGGGGCATATCCTCCAAGGTTTGAATGGTCCTTTTTTATTTCCCATTGGTCTGTGGATGAAATGCCGTGTTGAAGTTCAGTTGTATATCGATAGCCTTTTGTAGCCATACCCAGAATTCAGAAGTAAATCTAGGATCCAGATCAAAGATAATATTAATTGGTACACCATGAAGACGAACTACATTGTGAACATAAAACTTGGCTAGATTATCAATGGAGAAAGTAACTTTCATCAGAATGAAATAAGCTGCTTTAGTCAAGTAGTCAAAAATCACCCAAATAGCATCCATGCCCTTATTAGTGTGGGGTAATCCAGTAACAAAGTCCAGGGTAATGTTTTTTTATTTCCAGCTCAGGATGGATAGTGACTGTAGTAACCCATG
Organism: Macadamia tetraphylla; assembly: GCA_022985045.1. Classification (NCBI taxonomy): domain Eukaryota; kingdom Viridiplantae; phylum Streptophyta; class Magnoliopsida; order Proteales; family Proteaceae; genus Macadamia; species Macadamia tetraphylla. The sequence continues at coordinate 32,767,757 of CM040967.1, forward strand.
GGTCTCTGCCTCTCAGCCTCGACTTGCTGATAAGTGAGGCACCTAGATACATGAGTGGCTGCATCATTTTTTATTCCCTTCCACTAGTAGGAACACCTAAGGTCTTTATACAACTTGGTGCTTTTGGGGTGAATGGAGTACAGAGAATTGTGCGCTTCTCTCAAATTATTGCCTCTCAAGTCAGTGTACTCCGGTAAGCAAAACTTTCCTTTAAACTTAAGGATTCTCTCATCAGTCAAGGTGAAATTAGGGTCATTTTTGTTTCCTTCCTTGATGTTAATTGCCAACTTCTACAATTTTACATCGTTAGTATGGGCTACAATGATTTTGTTCACAAGGATAGGTTGTACCACCAATGCTTGTATTGACAAGGTGACACCTTCCACTAGTAGTTCCAAGTCCAACTTCCTAGCCTCTTCAACCAGACGCCCATTAGTTGTCAATAAAGCAAGAGTCAAGGTCTGTGATTTTCTACTAAGAGAATCAGCCACTACATTTGCCTTTCCTAGATGATAGTGGATAGTGTAGTCATAATCCTTAATTAGTTCAAACCACCGCCTCTATCTCATGTTGAGTTCCTTCTGGGTGAAGAAGTATTTTAGGCCTTTGTGGTCATTATAAATCTAGCTCTTCTTACCATTCAAGTAATGTCGCCAGATCATCAATGCAAAAATCATGAATGCTAACTCCAAATCTACGATAGGGTAGTTCTTCTCCTAGTCCTTCAACTATCGGAAGGCATAAACAATGACATTCCCCTCCTATATAAGCAAACAACCCAAACCCAGTTTGGATGCATCACTATACACAACCATACAACCTGTACATATCAAAATGACTAACACTGGAACTGAACCAATATTTGTCTCAACTCTCATGAAATCTTCTCACATACATCAGACCATTCAAATTTCATGCCCTTAGGTGTCAGTCGGGTCATCGGTGTTGGTGTGATAGAGGAAGGTTACATTGGGATGGATGGCATTGGTTGAATGTTTGGAAGGCAGAGATGACCTAACATGTCGATGCTCAGCCTACCAACACGATTGGATAATTTTCCAGGAAACATAGGCAAAGAGGTAATATTTTAGTTCAAACTACTCTGCATTTTTTTGAACAGGAGAATGGACTCAATATTTGGGCTGGACAACAGCCATTGGCAGGTCTCAACCAGCTGGCCAATGGAGCTTACTAGAACCCAAAATTTGACATGTGGTTGTTTAGGGCCAACGTCTCTATAGCACTGTTCCCCATACTTACACCATGTGTAGGGGCTTGTTTGGGGACTGTAACTCATATTTTACATCAATGGGCAGTGAGGTATAGGTGAAGTTATAAACTATTAAATGGGTGGATTATTTTAAGGGTCCTAGCCAAACATACCCTTAGGTCTTTTTTGGCTAGACTATATAAGCTTAGGGGCAACAGAATTACCATCCTTTAATCAAAATTTTCTTCTAACACAGTAAGGAGAAGAAAGAAGAATAAGAGTAAAAGAGAAGGGAAGAAGGGAAGAAGAGGAAATTGAGAAGGAACTACTGCACCTTAGGTAGCTCTTGGACAGTACTACACCCAGGTAAGTATTGCTACCAAGTACAGTTGTAGAAATCAGTAAATTTCATGTGAATTAGTAGTACTACACCCAGGTAAGTATTGTTACCAAGTACAGTTGTAGAAATCAGTAAATTTCCTGTGAATTAGTAGTACTACACCTAGGTAAGTATTGCTCTTGGACCGTACTACACCCAGGTAAGTATTGCTCTTGGACAATACAACACCCAGGTAAGTATTGCTGCCAAGTACCGTTGTAGAAATTAGTAAATTTCATGTGAATTAGTAGTTAGGGTTAGGAATTTATATGCAATCAAGTCCTAAGAGCTGATTAGCTGCCTTATAGAAGAAACCCTAAAATTCAGTAGGGTTCAGGGACTTTAATTTCATGCAACCCATCCCTGTGAACCCTAGAATATGGGGTTTTCATTTCCCAAGTGAAAATTTAATGCCAATAGGGTTGGAATAGGGCTAATTCGGTAGGAATTCTACACAAAAAAAAAAAAAAAAAAAAAACAAAACAAAACAAAATTTTATTCAATTTTAGAAATTGGGAATTTTGTAAAATAAAATTGAATCTTCCCAAAACCTGTTGCAAGTTTATTAAGGTTCGAACGCCACCTCTATAATTGTAAACTCATGAATCCAACCCTAATTAAGTGATCAATTTGGGGAAAAAGAGTTCAGTTTTACAAAATTAATTAAATTCATGTCAAATTCTGATATTTCGGTAGCATTTGGTGTACAGACCCAAGGTTCAGTTAATTGGATCTTAAAGTACGTTAGTATGCAGTCTACACACACATCCACAAGGCCCACTATATATGGGCAGAGTATTAGGCCAGGAATTAAAACCCAATTTTGGGTTTGCAAAATCTCACAGACAGAATCGAATTCTGAAGAAAATAGGCACCGACAGATGCGAGTGGCCGGTCGGTGGCTACTAGGCTGACCTACCGGTAGGGGTTTTAGAGTTCTAATTGGCCACTAATTTGGCTGAGTACCTTGCCATAGGTAGGGATTTGCCCATATGGAATTTAAGACCATATTCTTATAGTAATTAGTACAAGAGAGGGGAGCCTATGTGGAAAGCCCAGCTATGAAAAAGAGAATTTTGAAGTGAGCAGACTTAAGAGTATTATATTCTGTGTTATTACAAAATAGACATCATGCACCTAGGAACCTAAATCATCGGTGAGGACACAAACCTGATTTTAGGAATCTATCACACCAGTGATTTGGGAAACAAGGTGAGTGGGTGTTGATTTTATTATACGGATTGTTTCTTTTCTTTTAAACTCATGCTTGTCACTCATGCATAATGATATATGTTGCATTATCTTGATCTGTTGTTGGTATTGTGGAACTGTGTACCTAACATACTAGAACTGAGAAATGTGAAGGTGAGACAGGTAAGATTGGACATGTGTGCGCCCGATGTTTGCCTTATTTGTATGGTTGATGATTGAAAAGCATCATATGGAAGGTTTGTGGGCTAGGATTTATCACATCTCGAGTTCTACAATCCCTTGCCAGTAGGGGTGAGGTACTAATTAATCCAATTACATGGTTACCTAATCAGTAGTAAACTTCCGAGGTATGATGTACTGTATCTAGAGATGGCTTGTAGCAGGGTACGACATACTGTGCACTTGATTGCTGGGGGTTATTAACTGACGTATCAGTCGGGATACTAATGTTCTTCTTGGGACTAGCTGACTCTTGCTTGCAATTAGCTTGTATCTCTGGAACCTGACGTACTGTGGAGGGGATACCACCTATATTGCATAGCACTATACAACTTCTAACAACTTAATAATGGACTAGGAAGTAGTGCAGTGAAATGAATCCATGAGCATCATATAAGATGTGGAGCATGCATTGCATCATTTGTATTGTTTTTCTTGCCTGACCCTACCCCTTAATGAGCATGCATTTATTTACGTTCTTTAGATGGTGAGACCAATGTATTGTCGGTTACCAATGCTGATCCATCGGAAGTGGCCTTGGACATTTTGGCCAGTATCTCAGAGACTGAGACTGAGCACAGATCTGACTACAGGTGCGATGATTGTGCCTTTGGAGGCTGAGTCTACTAAGTGATAAAAGACTCTTTTCTTATGAGTTCTTAAATACTTATTAATCTTACTCTTGGTAGCATATTAATCCTAATAAAAGAAAGATTTTCTTGGGCTCGATTCCGATAGGAAAGCAAAGAAGAATTAAAAGATGTGCTTGCAATTCCAAATTTTGCTTTCCGTACCCGTTATTGAAGGGTCAATTTTAAAGGGGGTGTTAAAAAAGAATCTATTCTCCCACTAGTAGATAAGTTTAAGGATGGGCTTATAGGGTGGAAGGGCAGACTTTTATCTATGGCAGGTAGGGTAGAGTTGGTGAAGTCAGTAATGTGCAGCATCCCAGTTCATAACTTCTCAATTTATCTTTGGCCATCATTCTTGATGTCTTTCATGGAGAAATAGATTCAAAATTTTATTTGATTTGGAGATGTGAATTCTACTAAGGTTATCAAAATAAAATGGAGAGTAGTCTATGTGTAGACACCAAATTTTGTCCCTCCTTGGCAATGATGAATTATGGCCAATGATGAAACATGTATTCTCTCTTTCAGAAAGAAATCCAATTTTTGGCATAAGTCCAGACATTCTAGCTATCCCAACCTAAAGCGGCTATGCAAGAACATGCGGAATACAATTGAGGGTAAGATCGGTTAGGAGTTTAGCCCAATATTTTAAAAATGATGCAGGAATGGTGACCGAAAGTGGTCATTGATACCTTTTAACAGAATACGACAATCGAGCCTAGCATGTGCTCGATTTCTATATCATTGGAAAGCATTCGGAAATACAGTCTCATTGATATCTTGTATGGAAAAAATACATACCCAGATGTGCCGTATTGCTACATGAACTTTGAACTGGCTAAACCAAATCAGACCAAACCAAACCCTAACCTAAACCAAAACCTAAACCAAACCAAACCCAAAAACGAACCAAACCAAACCCTAACCAAAAAATAATCCCTAACCCTAGCCAAGCCCAAAACCAAACCAAACCCTAAAACAAGCAAAACCCTAAACCAAACCAAAACCTAAACCAAACTAAACCCTAAACCAAGCCAAACCCTAAACCAAACCAAACCCTAAACCAAACCCAAACCCAAACCCAAACCAAACCCAAACCCAAACCAAACCCTAAACCAAACCAAAACCTAACCCAAACCAAACCCTAAACCAAACCAAACCAAACCCTAAACCAAACCCTAAATCAAGCCAAACCCTAAACCAAACCAAACCCTAAACCAAGCCAGAACCTAAATTAACCAAACCAAACCCTAAACCCAGCCAAAGCCTAACCCAAACCAAACCCTAAACCAAACCAAACCCTAAACCAAGCCAAACCCAAAACCAAACCAAACCCTAAACCAAGCCAAACCCTAAACCAAACCAAACCCTAACCCAAACCAAATCCTAAACCAAGCCAAACCCTAAACCAAACCAAACCCTAACCCTAACCCTAACCCTAACCCTAACCCTAACCCTAACCCTAACCAAACCCTAAACCAAGCCAAACCCTAAACCAAGCCAACCCCTAAACCAAACGTAAACCTAAACCAAGCCAAACCCTAAAGCAAATCAAACCCTAAACCAAACCAAACCCTAAACCAAACCAACCCATATCCCAAGCGAAAACCTAAACCTAAATCAAGCCAAACCCTAAACCAAACCAAACCCTAACCCTAACCAAACCCTAACCCAAACCCAACCCTAAACCAAGCCAAACCCTAAACAAAGCCTAAACCTAAACCAAGACAAACCCTAAAGGAACCCTAAACCTAAACCAAGCAAAACCCTAAAGCAAACCAAACCCTAAAACAAGCCTGGAAATCTCTTAGCAAAGTCAGCAGAAAGGGAACCCAACAGAGAAACGACCACACAAAGAAAAAAGAAAATCTCTTAGCAAAGTCTGGACCTAGGGTGGCCAGAAACATCCATGTTCAAATCCATTTGCACCAAACCCGGCCAAGTAGATTTCGGCGTTGAGATTTCTAACCTCGTAGCAGATTTTGACAAATAATCAGCTACAGAGTTTTCCTCCCTATAACAATGGGTAATCTTCCACTCTAGACCTTCTAAAAATCTCTAACAGCTTCTCCATCTTTGGCAAGCAATCCAGGGGATTTTTCTCTTCAACATCAGAAAAACAACTGCAACAGAGTCGCATTCTATCCATAAACAGTGCATACCCAACTGCTTGGATTTTTCAATTCCTATCATAAGCGCTAGAAACTCAGCCTCAAAATTTATGCAAATACCTAAGAAAGTTCTAAAGTTTGCCACCACCTCTGCTTTATCATTCCAAAACACTCCACCTGCACCCAATTTTCCAGGATTTCCTAGAAAACAACCGTCAGTGTTTAGCTTTGTCCATCCTTCCTGAGGGGGGCACCAATAGATTTCAATAATATCAGAAAGCCTGCTTCTGACCCCCGGAATTCCCAACCTGCGAGAGCATAACAGGTCTAAAATAAAGATATTCGTTCCTGTGTGAATCAAAGATTGAAACCCTATTTCACTTCTAAGCGAAGCAAATAGTACTCCACTAGTTTTGAAACTCCATCATATCTTCTTGCATTTCTCTCCATCCAGCTAAAAAAGGGAATCAGAACAAAACCTTTCTGCCACACCCCCTTAAAGGCCATCAATTTACCCTGAGATTTCCACCAAGCTGTCCAATGATCACTCCTTCATACTGAGGACAATGGAGACCAAAGCAATCACAAAATTTCTGCCACATCAATCTAGCAAAAACACATTCATATAAAGCATGAATTTTCGATTCCTCTGCTTGACCACATAAATCACAACGCCACGACAATGCCACTCCTTTCCTTTTTACTTGATCATCTGTAGGCAACCTGTCCTTTAGTAATCTCCACCCAAAGACTACTTGGTGTGGTTGAAGCTATGACTGCCATACAAAGAAAACCACCCCACTTTTGATGATTCCATTCTAACCTTTTCCCAAGCCAATTTTAAAGTAAAGACTCCCGAAGAAGTTATACCCCAATGGCAGATATCATGCTCGCCAGATACTTCAATGAGGTTTGCTTGGTCTAAAATATTTTTTAGAAAAACTGATTCCACCTAAGGAAACTCCATTGACCTTAAGAAATAAAATCAGAAACTTTAGCATTCATTGAATTAAAGAAACCCAATTGCATACCTGATAGCTCCGTAATTGATTTGCTACCCAACCAACTATCACCCCAAAAATTTATTCTCTGACTATTACCAACAGTCCACTGCTCATTGGAAATAACCCAACTCCAAGCTTTCTTTAAACCAGGCCATATAGAAGAGGAAATATGACCCACTTTTAGAGAACCATCCGCCATAAGAAAATGAACATGAAGGAATTCAATCATCAATGAGGATTCATACCTGATTTTCCAAACCAGTTTACACAGGCATGCGAAATTCACGTCTCGCGACCTCCTGATACCTAAACTGCCCTCCCGTTTGGGTTTACATACATCCTCCCATTTCACCAAAATCTTTTTTCCCGTCTCTAAGTCACTTGACCAAATGAAATTTCACATCCACCTTTCAACCAATTTAATTGAGGATCCTATCCACCAATAAATTCCAAAATTATGAATGGGGATACCAGATATCACCGATCTCACCAATTCCACCCTACCAACCATGGAAAGAAGCCTTCCCTTCCAATCTCACAACCTTCTTTTAATTTTTCCAGCAAAGAAAGCACATGATCCCTTCTAACTCTCCCCTTAAATATCTCCACTCCCAAATACTTGGTAGGCAAACTAGCTGATTGGATACCCAGGAAATCACTTATAAACTGCTTCCTGTGAGGGGCGACTTTTCCAAAGAAAAGACTGCTCTTTTCTATATTGAATTTTGGACCTGAGAAGGCTTGGCTGGTATTTAATCAGAAAATCCTGGAGATTCTTGACGTTCTTGGCAGATGCATTCATGAAGATAAAAATATCGTCAGCAAATAGAAGATGGGAAGGAGTAGACACACCTCTAGGCCCTAGTAGAGACTTTATCTGGCCTTCGCGCTTCAAGCAGCTGAGACCCCTACAAAGCACCTCTTCTACCAAAATAAATAAGATGGAAGATATTGGATCACCCTGCTGCAGACCTCTGCCAACTTTGAAGAACCCCACCAGGGCTCCATTCACTAGAACTGAGATTCTGGATGAAATGAGAAGTCGGTGGATCCAAGAAATCCACCTTGGCGAGAAACCAAACTTTTCCAGGGTTGCAATAAGGAATTCCCAAGCCAACGAATCATAGGCCTTCTCCACATCCAGCTTTAACCCCATACCACCACCTCTAACCTTGGAATGCATCAGGTTTGATAACTCCGAGGCAAGGCTTATATTTGCTGAAATTATTTTTCCTTTTTGGAACGCACCTTCCTCTTTGGAGATCAAACTAGGCAGCAAACTGAGAAGTCTTGAAGCCATAATTTTTGATAAAACCTTGCAATAAAAGTTTCCCATGCATATAGGCCGAAACCTATCAAGCGAAAAGCTCCCTCCACCTTAGGAATCAAAGAGATAAAATTATTATTTATCCCTTTAGGAATCTTCCCGATCACAAAAAACTGCATCAATGCCTTGCAAAAATCAGCTTCGACTAATTCCCAACACTTCCTCAAGAAACTCCCTGGGAAACCATTAGGCCCGGGCGAATTTCTAGGATCCAAGTCCCAAACAGCCTTTTTAATTTTGTCCCTACCTGGGACAGATTCCAAACCTTCCACATCCTCTTCACCCAAGATGCTTAGAACAAAGTCTAGCAGCTCATTATGAACAAAGATAGGAGAAGCTTCATGGAATTGCTGAAAATATGTGGAGACATAAGATGCAACACCCTGTTGGTCAAAGACCCAAGAACCGTCCTCCTTCTTTAGAGATGTGATCTGATTTTTTTCCCTCCATAGCTTTACTGAGAGATGAAAAAAAGCTGAGTTGCGATGCCATTTTCATCAACTCCCGCTTTCTCTACCCATAATTTTTCATACATTTGATTCGCCTTCAAAAGGACTGTCGTCGCTTCAGCCTCCTTATTAAATAATTCATCTGACATTTCTACCGCCTCTATCTCCTCTTGCACCTTCACCAGGACCTGTTTGGCCTTCTCCACCTCTACATTCAGATTTGGAAAAGAAACCTTTTCACAAGCCTTTAATTTCTCCTTTACCCTTTTTAGCTTCTGAGCAAAGAAAAAACCTTCCACACCTCCTCCACCATAGAAAGAAAATTATCATTGTCCATCCAGAAGGCATGAAACCCAAAAAAATTTTCACTTAGGAACTAATCGGAGACAACTAAAGAGGGCATGGTGAAACTTGGGATACACGTTTGCACATTCTTGAATATGTCAACCATTTTCCATTCTGAAACTCGGTCTAGATTACGCCACGTGGCCTCTTGACGATTGTTCGTCAAGTATATTTCTTCCCTTAGAGCAGGAGTAACATAACACATCTACCATGGCACAAACTTCAGTCGAGCCAAGGTTGAAATTACGGACCTCTCTTTTGTGAGATACCAAAGTAGCATTAAAATGGTCAATCAACGACCAAGGGTTGAAGCATATATCTGATTCTCCAGGCTAACCATAATTGGCGACAAATTACTTTGAAGAAGGCTGAACAAAGACATACCACCCCACTTCCAAGCCACTCAAAAGTAACTAAGATATGTTGTTAGGACATATTGAAACTACATGGCGTTAAATCCCATACTTCCAGATAACCCAAATATTTGAAACTTTATCACGTCTTTTAATTGTGAATAAAGTCTACAAAAAACCCATTCTACTAAAAATAAATTTGGAAATTTACATACGAACCATAAACAGCCAAGCATAAAATATCTGGAGCATGCTCCTTCAACATCGAGCATATGGCGCAAATACGGACTTCCTTACTCCCCAAATGTTGAATAGCAAACATGCATTGATCAGATTGCGGTGTAGGCCTATATCGACTTCTTGGGGATCTGCTGCTTTTCTTCCTACCCCCACCACCCTACCACCATCCTCCTTCTCCCTACCACGCAGCTTTATCCACCTTACGTTCGGAGTGAACAATGCAACCCTTCCTCTTACAATCCACCACAGGGGAGGAGGTTATGTGCTCACTCTCAAATCGCACATCGACGTTGGGAAATAGAATGCACACCTCCCCACGTCCTTGCCCTTGACAGCCCCACCTTCCTTGGCGAGAAGGATATCTAGTCTTGAGGTTTACACCAAGACCACTCACCCTCCATCCGGGCCCCCACATTTGGTTGAACCACACCAGTACTCGATTCTCCACCGGACCACTAGACATTCATTTGGGTTTGGATCTGATCCATATTTAGATCCTACATCCGCCCGATATCCTCATCAATATCCACCATGATTTGGGGAGCATTGGCGACAACTAACGTCTCCTTTCCTAAAATAATGGGACTATTAATAGGTTTCCAAAACAATTTGGATTCCACCCCCCGAACCGTTTTGGAAATTGAATTTTGAGAAATTTAGGAAAGGAAACTTCGATTTGGTGAACAATCAAGATTGCCTGATCCTCCTCCACCGAGTTAACCCCTACTGAGTTAACTCTATCTTCTTCGTAACCCTGCTACCTTTGCAGATTATCCACCCACCTGCCTTTCATCTTCAAGCCTTTTTACGACAAGATGATACTTGATGCCCAAATAAACTACAGTAGCCAGAGTCCCATATTATCCTCATAAATAACTTTCACGGAACCCATGCACCAGGGACGTACAGTTCTAATCTCTCACCGCACTTCATCCACTCGAGACCAATTGAAATATCCATCTAACAAGAACTCTTGCAAAGTACCCAGAATACCTTCGTATGTTTGTCTTGGGCCCAGGACGCCCTCGCCTTTAAATCGATAACAACATTTTCATGCCAATACTCCAACGGGAGATCTGGAAAACGTACCAGATAAGTTTTGTGAAGATTTGCTTCTCGTGAATATTGAAATCGGGCTTTCAATGCTGGAATCGAATCAATTGATCACCTACCTTGAGAGGGCTCCTTCTCCAAACCGCTGCCTTATCACCCTCACACTGGAATTGGAAGATGACATTGTTAAGTATTGGAACTACATTGTATTGCTTAACTTGAGAAGTTACAACCTAGTGGTCCATATATATGGCCTAGATAGGAATCCACATGATTGGAAACTCTATCTGATAAGGAAATCTAATAGGAGTAGTTATATTAGAATACAAACTCTATGAGAGGATAAGGTTTGATATCACATGGAACTCTAGTGAGGCAGGAGTCTTAATAGGATGTAGAGATTGGCAATCAGTGGGACTCCTACAAAATAAGAGAAGATAGGCTAGCATAGGAGGTGATAATGTTTGAGACAGAGTGGAACTCAAACTCTTGCTGATACACCCCCTCAAGGTGAGGATTTGAGGGCTCGAATCCGTAGCTTGTCTTAGAGGGAAGAAAATCGTGCCTGGCGGAGGGCCTTCATTAGAATATGCAAAGGATAGGGCCTCCTTAGTGTGGGAGGCAATTAAGAGACTCATTATTGAGGCATCCTGTTCACGCCAAACTTTAGCTGGAGTAGCATCTTGAGGGCAACTTTGATCATCAAGTACATAATCATATGAGCTGAGGGCCTTTATTATTGAGGCTCCTATTCACACCAAACTTTAGCTGGAGTAGAATCCTGAGGGCAATGGAGGTTGCCTAGAACATAATCATATAGTGATCGAAACGTCTTTTTCATGCCACAATGTAACTTGACTAGTATCGTGAGGGTACTGTTGGTCGCTAAGAACATAGTCAAATAACCTTAAAAAAAAAAGGAGTACCGAGAGAAAAGAGAAGAAAGGGAAAATAAAAGAAAATTTAGTTCAGGTTGATGCTCATTGGAGCTTTCAATTAGATCATTAATGGGAGTAGGGTTGGCCATAATAGTATGAAAAAGGCCACAGGACAACAAGAGATAATGTAGAAGAGAAAAGAAAATTTTGGTTTAGGGGTGAGGCTCATTGGAGCATTTGACTCTTGAATGACAGCAAACTCGTTGGAGCTTTTGAGACAAGAAAGTATATTTGTATTAGAAGCGGTAGTAGTGATTGATGGTGGTGGATTGGTAGACATCATGGAGAGAAGAGGGATTAACTAGAACAATGGAAGAAGAAAGTAGCAGCAACTAGCGACAATGGGAAGTGGAGATAACTGAGAAAAGAAAAAAAAAAATATTGGGATCAATGGGCGTTGGCCCTAGGCGCTCTGATACCATGTTAAGTATTGGAACTACATTGTATTGCTTAACTTGAGAAGTTACAACCTAGTGGTCCATATATATGGCCTAGATAGGAATCCACATGATTGGAAACTCTATCTGATAAGGAAATCTAATAGGAGTAGTTATATTAGAATACAAACTCTATGAGAGGATAGGGTTTGATATCACATGGAACTCTAGTGAGGCAGGAGTCTTAATAGGATGTAGAGATTGGCAATCAGTGGGACTCCTACAAAATAAGAGAAGATAGGCTAGCATAGGAGGTGATAATGTTCGAGACAGAGTGGAACTCAAACTCTTGCTGATAGACATAGACCTTCCCTAAAGGATGCACAAGCGCTCCTTTACTAGGATTCCATTTTTCCCAAGCCTCCTTTCTTAGAGCTTCCAAAGAAATCTGACGGAAGTCCACGCAACCGATTAAAGCAAATCGGAAGTTCCTAGCCTGAATAGATTCAGGCGGAGAATCAATGCCCGGCCAATTAGAGTTTCCCAAAGCCTTTGCATAAAAACGTAGTTGACCTGCGTTCCCCTGATGATTTCCAGTATGAGAGGTCCCTGGACTTCGATCCAAGGTCTCCCGATCACCACCATCTTCATCCTCCACAACTCGTTCTCCATTCCCAGCCAAGTCGCCAGACTCTCTCTCTCCTTTCTATCAGCTTCTGGTATAATCAATGACTAAAGGATGATAGACTGTCCAATTCCTACTAGATTACTAGCTCACGTTTCTGATTACATCGAGGATGGTCATTAGGCATTACCAGTGGTTTATTCTCTTGAAGTATAAGCTATGTGTGATCGAGTAAAATACGTGCCTCTTCCATCGGTGGTCTTAAAGGATAGTAGGGTATGGACCTTAACCAAATCAGGAGATTTTTTCTGTTGCATCAACTTGGAAAAGTTTATAGGAAAAATATCCTAGCAAGCTTGGGTGCATCTTGTGTGGTTAAAATGGTTAGCCCACGAATGTTTCCCAACTGATGACAAGGTTGCCTTGTGCAACATCCCTCTGGTGTCTAGATCTCACTTATGTCTTAAGAACGTAGAATTTGTGCAGCAAATCTTCTTGGATTGTCATTTTGTAGGTTTAGTCTGGTCGGTGGTGTTGCATTTCTTTAATCAAAGATGGCGTGATTTCCCCTCAACTGAAGAGCTATTTTTCTGGTGGAGGAGAAAAGCGTCAGTGATACCTCTAGGGAAGGTATGGGTCGTTGTGGTTACTTCAGTTCCTTTTCAAGTATGGAAGGATAGAAATAACTGACGTTATTGATAATAAATATCAGACATAAACCTTGTTTATGAAATCTGTCATGCATGAATTACAAGAGTATTCTACGATGGCTAAGATTCATATATTTTCAATGATGGACTTGCTAATTTCCAAGAAACTGGAGATATCTATGATTAGACTCCTAAGAAGATTGTTGAACTTGTTTTTTCCTTTCCACTGGTTGGATTTTACAATTTGAACATTAATGGACGTTTCATGGATAATCCAGGTCGATCAAGAGCTAGAGGTGTTGTCAGGAATATTGGTGGTTCTCCTCTGATTTGGTTTGCTTCATATGAAGGGATTGGTACTGATTTCATGGTAGAGTTCGCTTCTATCTTCGAAGGTGTACATTTGGTGTCCTCCCTAAATGTTGACAAACTATGGATAGAATGTGACTCATAGGAGGCAGTAAGTTGCATTAAAAATAAAAAAATCTATGGCGTTTTCAGCAGAAATGGTGGTCCTTCAAACAATACCTAGACACATGGTATATCTCACACTGCTACTGAGAAGTGAATATCATGGCTAAAAAGTTGGATAAGCATGCAGTTTCTACAAGACAGTTAGGAAGATGGATTCTGCATCATCAATTATTCTTCATGATATATGTTGGGACTCACATATGAGACCAAGATATAGATTTACATAATTTGGGCTCCTCTGTTGATGGCCATACCAAAGGAGGGGGGTGATCCAATTGTTAATTTTTCTCATTCTTTTATGCTTGTATTCTTCCAATCTTTTAATGTATTCTTTTGCTGAATTTTATCCCAAAAAAAAAAAAAGGAGATCTGAATCGGAAATAAAATGACTTTGAACCAGCTAAAATAGCAATTGCTAGATTGGATTGGCTGGAAACGGGATCAGCTATGGCCAATTTGATCTCTATCAATATTCCCATTCTGATTCTCTGAACTGTAAATGAAGGAGAAAAGCTAAAATAATTTCGACAAAAAAAATAATATTGAATACCAAGAATATAACAGGATCCAGAAATAGATGGCTAGCAACTTCAGAAGAAGCAGAAACAGTAAAATAGATGGTACTTGGTTGGAACACTCAATCATGCTATTAGGACCAGTTCTACCATTTTCTTAAAAGGTGCTTTAGATGCGAATGTGTACTGATAAATTAAAACTATAGATGTTGTTCTAAAGTGTGGTTGGTGGAAGTGCCTCTAAAGTCCAACTGAAAGTTTTCTAAAATGCAAAACAAAAGATCTCCAAGGTTGTGTGCGGTATGCAGACTCAGAAAGTGTTCTGGCTCTAGAATGCATTCTGGAATGATAGAAATGATGTTTCTCGTACACATTCTCGTTCTAATTTAGCAGAATTGAAACAAGAATGGATCTCGTTCAGGGAAAAAAAAACCCACACATTCCTGTTTTTGTCTTATCTTTCTTTTCGACTCAAAACTATGCAGCACAAAAGGCGACCTATTGAGAGTAATTACAAAAGCGAAGCAACTCGGCTTTCCCCTCACTAAGTACCATAGCTACGCAGACACTTCGTCCCTTCCAGTTCACTACGTGCTCTTTTGGGAACTCAAAACTAGAGGTGGGAATCCGGATCAGTAGCTGCGGGAGATAGATGTCAATGTGATGGAAGAATGTTGGTGGGTGCCATGGGTAGGTGGGTTGCAACGCAGAGCGAGAGATTCTATATGATCCATTCCAGCATATAGAGGCTTCTTGGACAAAAGGTCTCTACTACAATCCCCCGCACTTCAGAAACTCCACCATCGCTAATGCCATTACCTTCATCGCCTTCATCTTCACATTCTCATTTGCCCTCTTTATTGCCTTCTCGCCATCTCTTATACCAGCTTTTGCTTTGAGGTCACATTTGGTTAAGTCGGGGTTACCCAAAGTAAGGTCAGTGACTGCTGTGATTAATCATCAATTTGGTATTCCTGCTGTTGAGGAAGCATCCACGTCTCCATCGCGTACAAGGATCCCCAGTGTTTATTCTCATGGGTGCTGTTTTCGACTATGTTTTTGCAATTTGTATGGGTCGCCTTTGCTTTTCTGTTGCTATAGATTTCTTCACGGTTAATGATTGGTTGAAATGAACAAGAAACTTAAGCTCTGAAAACCACAAGGAAAAAAAAACAAGGCCAAGCTAGGCTTTCCCCTCACAGAATAGTTTCAAGAATTAAACCCAAAAAACAGGGAACATATGATGATGTATAAAAAAGATCTGACAGAAACCTTGAGGAACCAAAAGTAAACAACATGCTATGTCTGTTTTTTTAAGTTAAATTTCATTATCGTTTAATTAGCTTATGAAGTGTTCGATGAAAAATCCAACTGTTCTGGAAAAAAAAAACCATTTTAATAAAAAATGTACCAAACAGTGTTCCCATTCTCAGTTGAGAATGCATTCTATGTTTTGAGAATGGTGTCTATGTTCAAGTTCACAAGTCACAAACCTCCAAAAAAGATGGTGATCTGCTTCTCTGTTTATTTCTTGACCATGTGTTTATATATACTTGGAAAAGTGAAGGCCTTCTTAGGAGTTATGGAGGAAGCTGATAAAAAAACTCCAGCTTGATGCACAAGCATGCATAGACGTTAACTGAATCAACTGTTCCGCAATTATGATTTGATTTTGATCCCTCATCTGTCAATTAATGTTGAGCGGCAATGAACACTCAAATGCAGGGAAATCTTGTAATGTCTATGATATTGAAGTGCTCATTTGGAATGAAACCAAATACATTGAATGGTTAGCGAATGTGATGTACATGATTAATTTCCTGAGTGTTTCTAATAAATGATATTTTATACACAAACACATAATTAAAAGAAATAAATTATCTTATGACTTAGTTGGGCAGCCATCAACTCTAATCCTTGGATCTGTAGGGCAAGTTGCTAAGGTGCAGTGATCTCTTCCATCTCCACCCCACCAATCAAGACCAAATCCACCGTTCATTTGGAGAGAGAAATAGAGAAGCAGTGACAAGAAAGCAGCCCCCACCTGTAAAGCAGCTGAGAAAATATAATTGTGCCTAGTCCACCAATCTCTGTGCCTCCGATACACATAAACATTGAAGAAGATCCCTTTTTTCGCTAAAAAGTCATGTATATTAAAATGAAAGAAGAAAAAAGAAATATAGTACATCAGATGAGGAAGGGAGAAATACCCAACACTCACACTAATAAGAGAGGGAGAAGCGAAACTCCACCTTGCATTGCCATCGCGAATTACGCAACTACCCAACTCCACCAAAAAAACAAAAAATCAGAAAGAGAAGAAGATCCTAGGTGAATCGAACCTAGGCGGCCCGATGCATCCATGTCTAATTCCATTTGAACCGAGTTGGCCAAATTGAAATCGGCTCGACACTTCAAAACGAAGCGGTGACTTTGACAAAAAATCCGCCATCGAATTTGCTTCCCTATAGCAATGCGTTATTTTCCATTCCACATCCTCCAAATAAAATACAATTTATCCATCTTTGCCGAGCTATCCATGGACTTTGCCTCTTCAAAAATAGTCACAACTGCAATCGAATCACATTCTATCGAGCCGTTTCACATTATTGCTTTGCTAATTCAATCCCTATCATAAGCGCTAAAAATTCAGCCTCAAAATTTGTGCGAGTTCCTAGAAATTTTCGAAATTTGCCACTACCTCGCCTTTTCATTGCGAAGGATTCCCCGCCGACTTCCTCGGATTACCAATAGAGCAACCATCCGAATTGATTTTTATCCAACTCGGATTAGGAGGGCACCGAAAATAGTGAAGATTTCGAGGCCTTCTCCGCACTTGAAATACCCAATCTTCTTGCAAAGGACAAGATCCGAAATTGAGATGGCTGCCCTGAATGAACCAACTCTTGGCAGCTAATTTTCTCTTCACTTGGCCAAAACAATGCTCTTTTGATTTTGATATTCCTTAATTTTCTTCCATTCCTCTCCAACCAAGTAAAGTAAGGGATTAAAACAAAACCCTTCAGCCACACCCCTTTAAAGATGGTCTTCTTGGCCGATCTTTCCACCAAGCTATCAAACTTTCAACTCCTTCAAATCCGTGCCACCTAAACCCAAAACAACAACAAAATTTCGCCACATGAAAACGCAAAGAACATTCATACATGGTATGATTTATTGACTCTTCCGCTATGCCACGAGAGTGCATCGAGATGGCAATGGAACCCTCTCTTTTCACATTATCATCAGAGCTAGCTTATTTTCAACATTCTCCATCCAAACACCGATTGGCGAGGTGAAGATGAGAATTCCAAATCAATGAATACCACCCCACCTTTGGCGATTCCGTCTTACTTTTTCCCAAGCCGATTTTATTGTAAAACTCCAGATGAATTTAATTCCCAATGACAAATATCATCCAGATCTGAAATTATGATATCCTTGGCCTGATCAAAGATATTTTGAAAAATTCAGAGCTCACCGGGAAAATTCCACTCATCTTGGCAAATGAAATCGAAACCTTGCTCGATCGAATCAAAGATATCTAATCTGCGAACCATACATCTCCTCAATAGACTTCTTTCCCACCAGCTATCTTTCCAAAAATTTATCCTCGACCATTCCACAATCCATTGCTCATGAGACTGCACCACCGCCACACCTTTTAAGACCAGCCATATCAAGAGGAAAGGTAGGTAGTTTTCAATAACCATCAATCTTCGAAAACGAGCACGAAAGAAAACACTCATTAGAGAATTTCCATGTTTGATTTGCCATGCTAATTTGCAGGCATGCAAAATTAACATCTCGCAACCTCCTAATGCCAAGACCGCCTTCCGGTAGGTTTACATACCTCATCCCACTTCACCACTATCTTCTTCCCTCGCTCCATGTCACTGCACCATATGAAGTTTCGCATCCACTTTTCTACTAATTTTATTGAGCTTCGCCACCAATAAATCCCAAATTATGAATTGGAATGCTTGAAATCACCGATTTAACCACTCCACCCTACCACCATGGAGAGAATCCGACCCTTCCATCCCGATAACCTCTTCTTGATTTTATCCATCGGTAACATGTGGTCCTGTTGAACTCTCCCTTGAAGATCTCCACACCTAAATATTTAGTAGGCTGCCTTGCGATTGGATTCCCATAAAAGTACTTATAAAATGTTTCCGTGAGGGCAACCTTTCCAAAGAACAAACTACTTTTTCTAGATTAAATATCCGCCGAGAATGCCCGATATTTATCAAGAAAAGCCTTAAGATTTTTGACAAACGGAGGATGCATTAATGAAAATGAAAATGTCATCAAGAAACAATAAATGGGAGGAGTTAACACACCTCGAGGCCCGTGAAGAGACTTTATCAAACCATTCTGAACCATGCTTCTAAGACCTCTAGAGAACCTCTTCGCGAATAAATAAAAGGAGACAAAGGATCTCCTTGTGAGACCTCTACCAACCCCAAAGAACCCCACCGGCCACCGCTCACCAAAATTGATACTGGAGGATAGAAGAAGGTTGTGAATCCAAGAAATCCACCTAGATGAGAAACCAAATTTGCTCGAATCGCAAAGAGGAATTCCCAAGCTAGAGAGTCATACGCCTTTTGAACATCGAGCTCAGTCCCATTCCACCACCCCTAATCAAGAATGCATCAAATTTGATCGAGGCGAGGCTGATATTTGCTGAAATTATTTTACCTACCTGAAAGCGCCTTTGCTCTTCCGAAATCAATTTAGGCAAAACAACAAGTAATCTTGAAGATAGAATTTTGATATCACTTTGCAGAAAATTCCCATACATATAGGTTAAACCTATCTAGAGAGGCCGCCTCAACTTTGGGGATCAAGGAAATAAAGCGTTATTTATTCCTTTAGGAAGCCGCCCTTCCTCAAAGAATTTTTTCACTGCCCTGCAAAAATCACCCTCAACAATAGTCCAACATCGCCTGAAGAAACTACCTGGGAACCCATCAGGACCTGGAGAGCTTACAGGATCTAAATCCCAAACAGCTTGTTTAATTTCGTCCCCACTCGGGACAATCTCCAATCCTGCCACGTCCTCCTCCTCCAACACTCTGGGAATATTTTCAAGAAGGTCATTATGAACCGTGATTTCATCAGCCTCATGAAATTTCTCAAAAAAATCAGAGACATAAAACGATATTCCCTGTTGGTCTGAAACCCAAGTTCCATCTTCCTTTTTTAGGGAGGTGATCTGATTTTTCAACCTCCTTAGCTTCACGGAGAGATGAAAAATCTTCGAGTTACAATCTCCATTTTTCATCCATCTCAGTTTAGCTTTTTCAGCCCACAACTTCTCGTACATTTGGTTGGCCTTCAATAATACTGTTTTTGCATCTGCCTCTCTGTTAAATAATTCATCATTCATCCCAGCCACCTCTATCATATCTTGAACCTTCTTTAATTCCAGCTTTGCTTTATCGACCTCATCATTCAGTTAGGAAAATTGGCCTCGCCCAAACCTTTAAATTCTCCTTGACCGCTTTAATTTTTGTGCCGAACAAAATTGATTACCCCCCATCGAAGTTTTCCAAGCTTCCTCAACCACGAGATAAATTGATCATTTTCCATCCAAAAGCTATGGAATCTAAAGGGATATTTGTAGGTCTTTGAACATCATCGAGACAACAATTAAAGGGCATGATCTCGACATCAAGACAACAAAACACCGCTTCACATTTCTAAACACATCTATCCACTTCCCATTACAAAACTCCGATCCAACACGCAATCGATGACCCTTCGACGATTATTAGTCCAAGTGAATTTCTTTCCCGAGAAGGGATAGAAAGCAATTCACACGCATCAACCATAGCTCGAATTCAGCAATGATCCAAGATTAAACTTACCAGACCTCTTTTCTCATGCGAGAACAGGTTGCATTGAAATCCCCATCACGACCACGGAACCAAAGTGATATCGACAACCCAAATCTAACCACAATTGCCACGATAATTTTAAAAGAACTTGCATGTACAAAAGAAATACCCACTTTACTACTCGCCAATCAAAGATGATGATATATATTGATCGACATACCGCAATAACCGGTCTCGAAACCCCAACTTCCATATAATCCATAAATTTGGGACTTTGTCATCCGAAAATTATGAATGAAATCCACCGCATACCCCAACCGACTAAAGAAAATAACAGAATTTACATACCGAACCATGGGTTCATAAGCATAACACATCCGGCATGCTCCTTCACCAAGAGACGAAAGCGCACAACCTCGCGCCTTCCTAACACCCGAATGTTCCAATACGTAATCTTCATGAGTTACTTCTTAGAGAATTGATTTTATCGACTTTTAGCCCGACCACTGCTTTTCTTTCTTTGCTTTCCACCCTCAAGCATACCACCGCCTCCTTCTCCGAGCCACGCCACCGTATCCATTCTTATAATTTCGAATGCACAATAGAGGCTGTCCTTGAACATTCCACCGGGCAAAGAAGAAACCACATGATCCTCACCGGGGTCTTCAACAATCGGTGCATAGCACGCCATGGCAACACCACGCCCGGTCCTTGACCCCACCGAGCCTTCTATTACGAGAAGGATACCTCCTCCGAACAAGAACCTCGCCTACGGAGTAAGCCCCATTCTGGTTCATTCCCCCAATGGATCCATCGCGGATCACCAGAACTCCATGGAGCGGGTTCTCGCTGGGTTTGGATCGAATCAACATCCGATCCTCATCCATTCAAATACGTCTCCTTCCTTAGGTTGAATATTAGAAATCTCTCCTTCCTTATTTATAGGATTAGAATCAGACTCTAATTCTATAACCGTCCCTGACACAAAGCTTTCCTTAATTCCATAATTTTCATCTCCGTTGGACTCCTTTCCTAAAACGTTTGAGACAGAGTTGGAAGGATTCAAAAATATTTGAATATCTCCCCCAACCTTGGACGAATTTGAATTAGAGAGATTTGATCTTGAATAGGATCAAAATTATTCTGCTGATGTGGCAAAGATCTTCCCCTAGAAAGAGACTCTCTCACCGAGTTACTCCCACCTGAGTTGACTCCATCTTCAACATATACCGCCCCTGGAACCTTTGCTAATTTATCAACCGCACATTGCTTTTCATCATCCAATCTTTTCAGCCTACACTTGGAAATCAAATGTCCGACTCGTTACAGATCCACAACGCTCCACATTATCTTCATACACCACCTTTTGACGAAACCATACACCGAGATGTACCGGTTCTAATCTTTCCACCTGCATTCCTCCACCCTCCCCGCCAAGTCGAGATATCAACCTCCACCACACTCTCGCAAGAAGCCAAGAATGCCTTGTCTTGTTCGTCTGCTAGGGACACGAGGCGCCTACGCTTTGCAATAGCAAACACATTTTCGTACATGATTCAAGCGGAGATCGAAACCGTATCCATACCAGCTTTGTGAGAAGTTGTTTCGTGAATATTAAAATCAGGTTTCCAATGTTGAAATCGAATGACCGATCACCAATCCTAAGGAGACCTTCGCCACACCGCGCCTTTTTCGCCTCAGACCGAATTGAAAAAATTTCATAACCTTTTCCCAATGGATGCATTAGCACCCCTTGACCGAGGTTCCATTTTCCGAGCCTCCGCCTCAAACCATCCAAAGAGATCAATCGGAAGTTAACCCTACCGATTAAGGCAAACGAAAATTTTGTCTCTTCGATTCATAGTCTCTCTCGGGATCATTACTCGCCTTTTACTCCCTACCGAATCGGCTCGGAGAGTGTCAATGGCGAGCCAAGATGAAAGACCCAAGGCTTTTGCATATGTATGTCGGCCTGCATCCTTGTGCCTTTCATCCTCTGGAGGACCATCGACCACGATCCGAGACTCCGAGCTCCATCATCGTCATCCTCCACGCCGAGCATTCTCCCAATCGCCGACACCCCTCTCCTCCGAAAGCATTATCTAGTGACCGACGAAGACAGAAAGAGAGGCCGGATCGATCGGAGTTCTTCAGATCCGAAAATCAGCAAGGGGGACCAGCCAGTGTTCGTGTCTGCTCCTTCCGAGATCTCAGCTCCAAAGCAAAGCGTCTGCTCGAGATCGATGATCGCTGCGATGCTCGAGATCGAGATCTGCTGAGATCGAGATCTGCTTCGACTGCCAGAGATCGAGATCTTGAGATCGAGATCTACTTCGATCGATGCTCGAGATCGATGCTGAGTCGAGGAACCTCCAAATGATGATCCACTTTCTACCTGCCCGATCTGCTTCCCTGGCTGAGTCGTAGGAGAGGCTCAGGAAACAACGACCTGAGATCGATGACTGTTGCCGATGCCTGAGATCGAGATCTGCTGAGATCGAGATCTCGCTTGACGCAGAGATCGAGATCTGTCCGATCTTCACCGAGATCGAGATCTACTTCGATCGATCACTCGAGATCGATCGCTCGAGGTGTTACCATCCTTACATGGCAGAGAAAAAATCCCTTAATAATCCAAGCGATGTTCTTGATTGAAGAAGATCCCAACTACACCCCAAGTCCAATAATTAACAGGCTTAATTAATGGAAAGGTAGTAGAACTAGAGAAGATGAGGGGTATGTGGATGAGTTGAATCCATTTGTGTTGTGGAAACTTGCGACTTAACCACCAGATTGGCACTGGTGAAATCAAACCAACAAGGAAAAACCAATTCAACTTCGCATACACACCAAGCTTCCCAAACATGCGAAGTGGACCCACCACACCGTTTATAATTGAAGAACTATAGAAGACATTCTCACTTGGGCATGTCCATTGACTTCCTTTAGGCAATTTAGTAACATCACAGATGTTCTCCACACTAGTAAGAAGCCACCAAGCTGTGCCAAATCCGATCATGTTGTAGATCAATGTCCCTACCATCTACCTCAACCAAATCATTGACAACCATCAGTACTGTGATACAAGTATAAATAAGTTCTACAAATAAAGCATAAACTTGTGAAAGCCTCTAATAGCTAGAAGAACAAAAATTAATACCTGAACTAAGAACATGGACTTAGGAGGGATCTTCATGTAGTGTCCAAGCTTTAAATCATAAAGGAAATATATTGAATGATTCAAGCTTAAGTAACCATAGGTCTTGAAAACAACATTGCCAATTGGTCTCCCAGGGTAAAGATAACCAATAATTAGCTCGGTGATCACATTCAGTCCAGGTTCCTGTACACAAAGACAAGTATGTCAACATAACAATCTAGTAAGCAATTCAATGAGTGTGTGTGTGTGTGTATGAGAGAGAGAGAGAGAGAGAGAGAGAGAGAGAGAGAGAGAGAGAGATTTTACTTTGTTCGTAGTTGCTGCTATTATACCAATAGGGAGTGTAAAAACTAGACCCAAAGTGATGGCTAATATCACACCCCAATAAGGAAGTTGAAGTTTTCCACCAAAGCCTTCACATGCAAAAATGGAAAATGCAAGCACAACTACAAAGATTGTGTAAAACCACCATTGTGGGACTGAGTCATATTTCTTCATTAGCCTGTTATGGACATCTCCAGTCTTGTCATGCATGCTTGACTTCATATGTCTCCAAATTGATCTGTGACATGATACGAACAAAAAAAAAAAAAAATATATATATATATATATTAGTGTCATGCATTGTTACTAGCAAGCTCAATTCCACTTAACTCATCGGATGAGCAAGTAAATATATAACAAATCAAAGACACGAATATATATAATTACCTTCCATTGAAAAGGGCAACGTGGGAGACAGTCGCAGCTAATGTTGCAAAGCTCATACCATAAGCGAATACAAATATGGCACTTAGATAAATTTCACTATAGCTATTATACTCTCGTTGATTGAAACTGAATGTCTTCTTGTCCAATATCCTTGCGACATTGTAATGGTTTCCAGATTGATCAAACGTGTCACTTGAGAAAATTGGAAACCTCTTGGCTTCAAAGCCATTCGTCCAATATAGGATTGGGACTGCAACATAAAGTGCAAGGAAGGCACCGACAAGCGAACATATAATAGAATACGCTGGGCTAGCCAATGGACTACCAAGAAAAGAGATCACCATATTCCAATCAAGCCCAAATGATAGGAGGCCCAAACCATGTAGGCCTCCACCGATTTGGTGAGCTGTGATGGACTTGGGCCATATCCAACAGATGAAAGAGATGGCAGATAATGAAGGGAAGAAAAAGGCCGGGATGATCGAGTAAGCAAAGCAGGAGACGAGGGCTATGAGGAAGAATTGAAACCTAGTTAATCTACCCTTTACCCTATTTTCCGTCTCATGTAGTGCCCTGCAAGTTCCAAACCCAAGAAGCTTATCAGTTAACCATAATAACTTACTATATAGTGTCTTTATGGATGTAGAGAGAGAGAGAGATCACCTGAACAGGGACACTTGAACGAGGGACCCTGGCCACCACATGTAGGGTGAATCGACAAGGTACTTCTTGAAAAGGCCGGCACAACCATATCCAACCATCTGTTTGTCATCGTTAAAGTAGAAGTGTTAGGATCACATTTAAGTAAATAAAAAACCCACACTGACAAAGAGAAATATATACCTGGGTGGTTAGGGTTAGCAAGATGGCAAGAAAGGGTTGGATTTCCATCTTGTAGAAAACCTTGCTAATTGTGACAACTTGTAGTGTATATACACTACCCGTTCCAGCAGCAGCAAGGATGCTGGTAAGAACGTGCTCTTTAATATTAAAGGGCCCCGGGTTCAATGAGAATGACCAACCAGTGATGGGTAGGGTCACTTTTTTCTCCGGTAGCATCGCAGCCATCAACTTTCCCAGTGGAAGCACCGCTAGCTGGGCTGAAATCGTTCCAATGGCTATCGGGTTCTGTCGGAACGAGAAGAATTGGTTTGCAAAGGTAAGTGCGGCACACGAAAAGACCCCCAACACCCATGTTCGGAAGGTTAGTGCCGGCATCGTTGGATCATCGGTGATTGGGACTGTCAGTCGAACTTCCTCTATCGGACAGTCGTTCACCTCTTCTTCCTCTATCGGCTGATCACAGCGGTTCACCTCTTCTTCCTCTATCTCGTTCACCTCTTCTTGCTCTATCACGTCTTCTGCTACAATTACTACATAACCCACAAGTAGTGATGAGAATGAGTAGGGAAGAAAATACAGAGAGAGAGAGAGAGAGAGATACCGTTCTCATCAGTTGAATTCGCCATTGCTGCTGCAATTAATGATATAAATAATTTGAGTCTTTGCAAGTGACCTAAGAGACTAACTGTTGAGGTCGGGAAAGAAGGTGAGTTGAGTGCAGGGTAGACGTTGCAGTGTACCTCCAACAACATGAAACAAAAGTTAAACAGCATAAATCACATAGCACTATAGCAGTGACCAATGAACAAAAACCATGCACACTACTCCAGTAAAGAAAATGAAACCAAAAAGTAAGTGATGAAGAGAAAAGTTGAATGAGGGAGAAAAGTAAAAAACAAAAATGCAAAGGAGAAAATAGTAATATACTGAGTGACTTGTTACCAAAGGAGGGGTACAGATGATATTAGAGCTGTCAAAAGCATAAAATCTTAGGCCAATGCAAAACTCAAAAGCAATCTTTCAAAGGTTGACCCCTGGTACTGCATGCCAAGCCCTGTGATATCCTGGCATGCTCGGCTCATACACGGACGCATAACCTGATCCTAAGCTGCAAGTTGGTCTGTGGGTTGAGATAGCCTGAGCTTCAACTGGCCTTCTTACACTCTATTTACCCTTATATTTGTAAAGAACAGAAGCAGAAAAATCAACAGATCAAAAAAAAAAAAAAAAAAAACCCATAAATGTTCACTTTTTTTTGTTAAAGATCATGTAACTGCTTCAAAGAAAATATAGATCAAAATGCAGTTGAGTCCTGGAACTGGCATGAGAAAATTCAATCCACAAACAAAAGAATATTCAAAAATTGATGTATAGAGTAGAGATGTACCTTCTCAGATGTACGGTAGTTTAGGTGTGGGAGATATTGTTGTACGTATGTACTAACAGTTGAAGATGCAATATTCCTATAATCCAAGCAACAACATAAATTGGCATCAAGATTCAAGACTCAGATCTCTGTCTTTTAAATTACATCACTGGGGTTTTTCAAAATAAAAGAGGAGAAGAAAAAACAAAACACATATCCTTTTGGTTTACATTTTCTTCTTCAAGTAAGGAGCTTGGCTAACTTCGACCATGTACTCAAAAAAATAAAATAAAATAAAATTTTGTTCTACCACATTTGCAGAGATTTCCACAACAATAGCTTAACATTCCTCATATATCTTTAAAAAATTTCATTTACTTAACTAAACCAATCTCTCTCTCTCTCTCTCTCTCTCTCTCTCTCTCTCTCTCTCTCATACACACACAACTTTGAAGGAACCTACTCGCATACAACAATTTTTCAAGCTCTTGGACTCCATCATCTCATTATATTCTTCTGTCAACTTAGTTCATAAGGGTTTCTTAAAATAAAAATTTCAACGTAAAGTTGATTTCAGACAAAGTGATTGGGTCCTTTGCTGGGGGTAAGAAAATTTCACTTTATAACATGTAAAACTCATTTGGAAAATTTTATGGACATATGGAAAAATGTTCCAATGTTTTGTTTATCATCTTTATTAAGAGAAGAGTTGGATGCAGACGAGGGGGGGGGGGGGACATTTGAAACAACCACAACCAAAAAAACAAAAAAAGGCCCAAAGATTTAATGCAGTTGGCACTTGCCAATGGTGCCTACAGCCATGAAACATCAATGTATCTTCGTTAATACAGAAAGAAGAAATAGGAGAGAGAGAGAGAGAGTTATCACACAAAGAAAAAGGAGAGACAGAGAGAGAGAGTGTTAGCAAACAAAGAAGAAGGAGAGAGAAAGAGCATGTTAGCACACAAAGAAGGAGAGAGAGCGTTAACACACAGAAGAAGAAGAAGAATGGGAGAGAGATGAGAGTGTGTGTATGTGTGAGATCATCACCTCTACTCTCTTTGTCTCCACATCCGTCCTACGACAGTACCTTCCTGCTCTCTCTTGTACCAACAAAGAATATCTCACATTCAATCAGTTCTCTCTTGCTTGCTTCTCATAGATCCTTTGCTATTAAATTTATAGTGGCAATTAGTATCACTCTCCAAAATCATATTTCTCTTTCAATTTGAAAACTAAATAGGACCTGCAGAGAGAGAGAGAGAGAGAGAGAGAGAGAGAGAGAGAGAGAGAGAGAGAGGCAACTAGGGGTTTAAATGGGTTGGTTTGGTTTCGATTGCATTGAATCGGTTTTTTTTTTTTTTTTTCATTTATTTATTATTATTTTAATGTCAAAACAAAACCAAATTGGTAAAACAAAGTTTGAATTTTTTTTATCTTTTATTCGATTGACTTAATGAATTCTTATTGGTCCATTATTGGGTTTTCTTTCAGTTATGGTTTGTGATGGTCTGATCTGGTCCAATCCACTTTGATTTTCTACTAGTTTTTTGAAATCTCAAACCAAGCTGATAAGTTTTGGTTTGATCTAGTCTGATCTGGTCCAATCCACTTTGAATTTCTACTAGTTTTTTGAAATCCCAAACCAAGCTGATAAGGGCTTTATTTGATCCAATAGTTTCAGTCGGTTTCAATGGGTCAGACTGGACATTGATGACTTCCCTATCTTTTATATGCTCATCAGAATTATACTAGTGACATCAAGTGGCTAAGTTTACTTTATTATCTTACCAAAAGAAAAAAAAAAAGTTTACTTTATTATTATTATTATTATTTTGATAAATAAGTTTGCTTTTTTTTTTTTTTTGGTAAAGAGTTTGCTTGATATATGATATCAATTTTTCAAAATTTAAAAGGTTTCCTGCAGGGGTTGATGCCATATGCAGATCTCATAGCATGCATAGAGTGTGAAAGAGAATAATAATTATCCAAATAATGGAAAATTTCTAAACAGAAAAATCAATGACTGCTTGAATTCTAGCCTATTTGAAGGTCTCTCTTACACATGGAATAACCTAACATCTCTATTACTACCAACTACCACCAAAATCATCTCTTTCGATTGGAATACTAAATATGAGAGAGAGAGAGAGAGAGAGAGAGAGAGAGAGAGAGAGAGAGAGAGCTTACTATAAATGTTACCACTAGCTACTGCATGGCTAAAATGGAGAGTTCATAAAGTAACTGGCTTCATAAAACAAAGTTTGAAACTGACCAAATAAGTGGGATCGGTGATTGAAGAGTAAGTAACATTATGTGAAATTGATGGTGGGTCCCTATGAGGAGACAATTAAATATACTTTTTCTATTTATCCACTAGGAATCCATGCATCCACATTTGGAGACTTAGGAATCATAGAAAGCTTTATAATGCTAGCCTTACAACTTTAATTTTCATGAGATACTGCGTGTATATGTCAGGAATCCTACCATAAATAGAAAAAGCAATATTGTTAGGAATCAAATAATCTATTGCATCATTGCATAAAAGCATGAATGTTATGTAGTAGGGGAGGGGGAGGGGGACGATTAATTGTCTGACGTCTAACCGATGACCAACCCGATCATAATAGATGACCCTTGTTAGACTTCATGTTATTTTTGTAGTTTCAATTAGAGGTTAAAATGGATTGGTTCGATTTGGTTTCGATTGCATTTAATCGGGTTTTATCAGACGTATTATGTCAAATCAAAGCAAATTGTTAAAACAAAGTTTGATTTTGAGTCGATATTTTATTGGATTTTTTTTTTTTTGCTAAAAGGTTAGATTATATTAATAGCAAAAAAAAAAAAAAAAAATGGAAAATAAAGTACAAAAGCAAGAAGTGAGTCTCCACCTTTGGCATTGCCATTTGCAAAGACTCACAACCGCTATCTCACACAGTTTTAAAAACTAAACCGAGGGCGCCCCTCAATATCAAATTACAACTCTGAGGCAATGTGCAGAGGAAGTTGCACATCATTACTGTAAATCCCTGACTTTGCTGCTTCCTTAGCCAAAAAATCCGTCACTGGATTAGCTTCTCTAAAACAATGGGAGATCTTCCACTCAATATTATCTAGAAAATCTAACATATGAGACCACTCCTGAAGAATAGAATAAGGGATTAGTCTATTATGGAAAATGAAAGCTGCAGCAGAGGAGTCAGACTCAATCCATAGGCGTCTAATATTCATCTCGCGATCTTTTATTGGATTGACTTAACAATAAAACTGGTTCAGTATATATATACTTCAAACATAATAGGAAACCATGTTTTATTTTATAATGTTTTCTTTTTGGTTTTTTATCGCTTTCTTTTTTCTTTCAGTTTTGGATTGTGGTGGTCTGATCCGGTTCAATTCACTTTGATTTTCTATCAGCTTCATGAAAGTCCAAATGGGCCAAACTGGTAAGGGTTTGATTTGATCCAATTTTTTCAGTCTGTTTCAATGGGTCTAGCCGGTTTAAGCTGGAAATTGACACCCCTATGTTTAATATGTTGATCAGGAACTTTACTAGTAATATCAAGTGGCTAATTAAGTTTGGATTATTATTATTATTATTATTATTATTATTATTATTATTATTATTATTATTATTATTATTATTATTATTTTTCAACTTTTTCAAATTTAATATGGATACCCGCAATGTCAACTGTAATATGCAGATCTCTTCTCATGGAAAATTTTGCAACAGAGAAATTGATGACAGCTTCAATTTCCAGCCTATTTGGGGAACCTCTTTTACACATTGAGCAAACTAACAACCTAAGCTTCAATTAAAAGCTAGTTCAAGCTGAAAATTGACACCCTTAGCTCTAATATACTCATGATCAAGAACTTTACTGGTAATATCAAGTGGCTAAGTTTCTTCCTGCAAAGTCAGCTGTCATATACAGATCTCATAGCATGTATAGAGTGTTGAGGGAAATAAAGGCTACCAAGAAAAAGAAAAATGAAAGAGAAATAAAGATCATGAAAATAATGGAAAATTTTCCCAATAAAGAAAGCAATGACAGCTCCACAACCTATTTGGGGAACCTCTCTTACACATGGAATAACTTTTAGGGAGATGGTTATGAGGTATCCTTTAGTATAGTCCCCTAAATTTCATGATGCTGTCTATGGATACCTATTGGCAATGGGCAATGGCTAATGGGATTAAGATGACACATCATCTAAAATATCGGATTTAGGTTTAGTACTTCTAGCTATCATACCTAACTGATTTAATGTCAAGGAATTGGTAAAAGCTTGAGAGCTTGAGAGCTTGAGAGCATGAGAGCTTTCTTCTGTGCGTGAGTGGGGTTTCAGAAGAGAGAGCAAGTCCAAAGATGAAGAAAAGAGAAATAAATATATCAGATGCCACAAGGATAAATCGGTCTTCTTCTATTTATCATATTAGGAATCCATGCATCCACATTTAGAGACATAGTAATGATAGAAATCTTATAATGTTAGCCTAAGTCTTAAATTTTCATGAGCTCCAGACTTAATACTATAGGAATCAATTAATAACTCTTGCATAGTCATTTCATTTACGCAATAATATTTTGCTTCACCAAACAGAAAACGCAAGAATATTATGTAGTATAGGGAGAATGATTGTGACGTCCATTGATGATGACTGACCTGACCTTTGTTAGTCTCCATGTTAATTTTCCTAGTTTCAATTAGGGATGTCACTGAGTTGGTTTAATCTGGTTTTGCTCGTATTGAGTCAGTTTCGATCAGGTGTATTAAATTAAATCAAAACCACTTGTTAAGACAAAGTTTGATTTTGGTTCGTTCTTTTATCAGATTGACTTAAGGAGGTTTCGATTTTTCATACATATACATTAAAACAATAAGAAACCATATTTTATTTTATAATGTTTTCTTTGATTTTGTATTGATTTATTTTTCTTTCAGTTTTGGTTTATTCTGGTTTGATCCGTCCGTCCACTTTGATTTTCTTTCATGAAAGCCCAAACCAAACTACTGGCAAAGGTTTGATTCGATCCAATTTATTCAGTCGGTGGTTTCAATGGGTTTCCAGCCAGTTCAGGCTGAAAATTGAAACCCTTGTCTTTAATATGCTCATGATCAGGAACTTTACTAGTAATGTCAAGTGACTAAGTTTCAATGTCAAGTGGCTAAGTGTCTTCCTACAAGGTCAGTTGTCATATACAGATCTCATAGCATGTATAGAGTGTCAAGGGAAATAAAGGCTACCAAGCAAAAAAAGAGATCATGAAAATAATGAAAAATTTTCCCAGCAAAGAAAGCAATGACAGCTTCATAGCCTATTTGGGGAACCCCTCTACACATGGAACAACCTAACATCTCTATATTTTGTAGGGAGATGGTTATGATGTATCCTTTAGTATGGTCCCCCAAATTTCATGATGTTGTCTATGGATATCTATTGGCAATGGACAATGGCCAAAGAGATTAAGATGATACATCTTCTAAAACATCGGATTTAGGTTTAGTACTTCTAGCTATCACACCTAACTGATTTAATGTCTAAAGAAATTGTAAAAACTTCTCATTGTCACTGACAAGGACTTTAAATCCCCCAATTAATTAGCTCTTCACAATCAGTCCAAATGATGATACTAATGAATACTATTGCCTTGCTTTTTTGCAATCCTATAAACAAAACTTTAATCACACATATCACACATAACTGATAATAACCATCTATTAATATTGATGATGCTGTTATAAGAATTTGGTTGAGAATGGAAAAAGAGGCAATGGTTTCTACTTTCTAGTATTCCATAAGTAACTACTGACTGCAAATAAGGAATAAAAGATGAATTTTTTTTTTCCTATTAGAAGGTTTGTAAAAGCTTGGTAAACATCATATGGAAAGGAACCGTTTACTGCTATTGTCTTTGGTAGTGGTGGCCCACAATCCCTCATGATATCGCATCTTAGAATGTAAAGTTCCGGAAGAGTAAACTGAGTCGATGATGATTAACGGAGTTAGTCGAGGCGTGTCGGTGAAGATCGTTTATAGTCGCTGCATTAATGCAGTGAGCATCAAGTGACTAGGATTCCCTTAAGGTGCATGTTCAGATGCTCTCAGCGATCCGATGTTTACCACATCTCACCACTCATTGAAGGGAATATAGACTCCTACATGTAGAGTTGAGTGGTATTTGCCTCACCCCCACCACAGGGAAAAATACGTATTTAATCATAGTTAAGAGTCTTTACTCTTACTCTATAGTCTATACAGCAACGTTTGGAAACCCTAAGAAAATAGAACCCGATTCACGGTTTTAGGTTGGTATTGGATAGGCCATGTTGGTCGATTTGTATTAGTATTTGTATTACCAATATCCAATATCAACATCATTCTATTGAGGTGAAAAAAATGTTTCGATCTCAAATCAGTCCGATATGACTGATACATATTGGTAACAATATTGATGGCGTCCGATACCGGTGCTAATACCATGAACCACACCATGATCAAAAAGAAGAAACAATGATTATGGTAAAAAAAAGACTACAATTACAAATAATGAGTTTTATTGATTTATTAATAAAAATAATAAAAATAAAGACCAAAGAGCATATATAACTGATTTAAAAATAGATTGTGAGAATTACTTGTTATGTAAATATTAATCAACCCCAATTCTGCAGATTCTCTAAGTAGAGTTTGTTGTTAAGCCAATAAAAATTCGCCATTACTCAAGATGCATGTTTTAATTTCTTTCTAATTCTAATTAATTAAGCTCCATTCTTCCTGGTTAGACTTGGGCCCAACGGCTATAATATAATCTCATCTTTTAATATCCCCTAATGTTAACTTGATTGGTCATGATCTGGTGGAGATCTTCCAAGCTTCTAAGTTGAGGGGGTCCATCTACCGATCGGCTAATCCCCCCTATCCAATGTGAAAGTAAATGACAATCCGAATATAGATAAAGATCAACTCCTCCTAATAAAGAGGTTTATAGTTCAACTCTCCTTGGAGCTTATTGGAAATAAAAAAGGGTTTTCCATCACTTTGGATGAAGAGAGAACCTCTTTGTTCATTGTAAGGGTCAAATGAGTGGAATCCGCAATGTGATCAGTACGAATTAGTTGAAAATTGATCTAAACCTTAAAAACCCTACCTGTATTGGTCGGAATTGAGATCAGGGTTGGCTGATTCGATCAAGACGTTTTGTACATTGTAAACTTATTTTGCCTCTATGTATTGAAAAATTTGCTCTTTGATGTAGTAACTTGTAGGGCAGAAGATCGTTGCCAAGCTGGGGCAATGCACTTGATCGAGCACGTGCAACGGGATCAACAAGAGGGATGAGACTTTTTTCTTTTCGAGAAGTGGGGTCATTTTCACAGTCCAATGTCTAGGCACAGGATGCCTAGACATTGATGCCCTTGCACGTTAAGGCACAGGATCATTTTCTCTTGTTTTTAGGTATGGAACAATCTTACTGTAATTGATTAGCTATATTAATCATATTATCCATCGTATGACAAACTTCAATTTAATTTTTAAGTGAATTTTTTATCCTCCAAACAATTCAGACAAATTCTACTTCAGAGTATAATTTTCAAAAATTTATATGAATGTGCAAAGAGATTTGGATTATTAGAAATAACGATATGGACAATATAACTGTTGAATTTGATGAATTATAGCCGTTGTTATACTAGATTGGCTTCTGGCCCTAGATGTATTTTAAAAACCCACTCCTGCTATCAAAGTCCCACAGAGATAAAATTCCAAAATAATGCCACTTGCATTAGCTATTAGGGTAAGCTTTTGAACTCAGTTTTGGTGTGAGAAATGTATCATTATTGTTACTAAAGAAGAAAAAGCCTATCAAGCCTTGGTATTTTGGCTCATTTATTGGGTGGCTTCAATAATGCCCACTAGCATTATTAATCTCCACCAACATTTATTTCCATAACTAGCAAAAGCGAATGAATTTCTTATTATATTTTTAATTTTCGGCTCAATGCCTCCAAGGGGCTAGTAGCCCAATGGTGATTTAGTGACTTCATAAGAGGGAGGTCTAGAGTTCAATACTCCCCATATACTTTGTGTGATTTTTTCTCATATTTGTAATTTTATAAACCAAGTAATGGAAAAATGGTCAATTTGCATGCAAGTCACTATTTAAGGGTTCCTTGAATAGTAAAAGAACTATTGTATGCATTGAGGCCTATTGGCTAAAGTGGAGGTGGAGAAGGGTACTATTGTCTTTTCACTCAAGTGGAGTGAAATGCAATACTTCAAAGGTTAGAGGAGTTAGAATGAATTATCACTAAGTATGGGGTTACTATCAAAATACAAGTGTCATTGCTTGAAAACCATGCAAGTGATGAGTCAAGGGGCAATTTATACAATTCATAAATCCTTAACAATGATAAATTGAAGAAGTATATACAGGTGAGTTCTTTTCTCATACTTTACTTCTTCTATGTCAAGAGAAGAGGAAAAAAAGGGAAGATGTTGAAGAGGAGCTCAAGAAATGGAGAGGAGAAGAGAGAAGGAAGAAGATGATCAAGGAGGAGAATGAGGTTCTACAGCAACTCAAGCTTGAATCTAAAGAGGGAGAAAAAGATTTGAGAGAAAATAAAGCTCATTTCTGAATAATTTCTTAGAGTTGGGAGGTCTTGTTTGGTTTAGGCTTCTAATCCACACTTGAGTACAAGATTTCAGAATTTCAGGCTAGTATACTAACTTACATATTCTTATTCAAGAATTATTTATGAGATTTGAGTGTGAGATGAACTTAAAATGAAGCATTCATGTAGGTTATGAAATGCATGTGAATGAATTCAAGTATTTGAACCAAAATTTGAGAATTTCGGAACCTAAAAATCTATTTCATATTTGGATTTACAGTTTTGGCAAATAGACCTTTATTCAGTAAAAATATCATAATTTTTTTATTTAAACTTTAAATTGAATGATTCTAAGTGCTTTAGAAACTAGATTCATATAGTTTCAATTTTGATAGAAATAGTCTTGGTCTAATTATTCTTCTAAATGACCTTAAATGTCACTTGAAATAATAACATAGGTTCTGCCCGAGTGCAGCATTAATTTCTGGGGCAGCTGTTTGAAAAATTACAGAAAATAGACTGCACAAAAATTATCATAACTTTTTCATCCGAAGTCAGATCGAGGTGATTCCAGTGGCATTGGATTCAAGATTCGACAATATAAATATATTCGGAAGAAGTTATTCTCTGAAAATATTTTTTTATGGGACAAAAATATCCTAAATACGAACCTTACTGAAATAGTGAGATATGTCAATCTATAACTGTATTGAGAATCATTTTTTGGTTACCGAGGAACGATTGACTTCTTGTGAGTTTGTTGTTCTAACATTATAGCTGAATAATCAAGGTGAGTGATTCCCTTCTTAGATGTTTTCCTCGTATATGTATATAGCTTATGATTGGTGTGATATATCTTCTATGTGCATATGATGATGTTGAGTATGTTGATGCAATTATAGTGTAATTCAATAATGAGATTGGGTTGCACATTATAATGATGAGCATTTTTTTATGTTGAGAATGCTTTGGTTCATTGATTATGAGAATTGCCAAGAGACGTGTTTGGGTGAGACCCGGTCAAGAGACATAATTGGTGAGACCGAGGTCAAGAGACCGCACAGTGAGGTGCTTGGTGCCAAGAGACACTTGGGTGAGACCTAGTCAAGAGACTTGTTTGGTGAGACTAGAGTCAAGAGACCTTGTGGTGAGGACCAATTATCCCTAGGGGCAAAAGAAAATGTATGGAACAAACACTTTTATGGTTGTTATTTTGCAAACAAAATAAATGATGATGATTGATTGGTTTGTTTTATAAGTATATGTACATGTTTGGTGTGGAATTGTTTAGGCAGGGATTTACTCACTGGGCTGTCGAGCTCACACCATTATTATACATCTTTTTCACAGGTAAATAGTCAGGGCCATAGGGATGTAAGGAGCCTGCAAGCTGGTGATGAATATAAGAAGAAATATTTTATTATTTTGCTTTATGTTGAATCTTAATGATTAAGAAGACTTTTTTTTTTAGTGAAAATAAATTTATTCAACAAAATAGGAAGAACTCATGGATGCCAAACATTGTTCTTGGATCCAAGGATTGAAAATGGGACAAACTATCCTACCCGTCATAGACAGGGCCCTCCTTGCCAGGGAACCAGCTAAGCTGTTAAACCTCCTTGGAACGAAAGAAAAAATACAAGAGCCAAAATAGGTCTTCAAATGGAGAATATCCTCCAATATGGGCTTGACAGTCAAAGGAGCTGATGAAGTTCCATTGTTCAAGTAGAGGATAACATCTTTGTTGTCATTCTCCACCACAATATGAGTAATGTCTTCAGAAATTGCTTCCAAAAGAGATGAGTGGATTGCTATTGCTTCAACAACTAAAGCCGATTGAAACCGAACTAGATCTGAGAAGGAAAAATAAGGGTGGCCTTGATGGTCACGACAAATGAATCCTAACCCTCCATGAATTGATCTAGGGGGGAGACTTGCATCACAGTTAATTTTGAAATGATTTGCAGGAGGTTACTCACATTGAGAAACCAAGAAAGCTGTTGGAGGAGATGTTGAAGCCAAACGATAGGGAGGAGAGATGGTTTGACAATATTCTTTGAAATGATTTTCAGCCGCTTGAACCACTTCAAGAGGTGACCAAACCTTCTTCCCATAAAGAAAATTGTTTCGAGCAAGCCATAGATGCCAACAAATGAAAGTGCATAAGGATATCAGTTCCTTACTTGCTTCCTTTCCTTTTGATGAAAAAATCTTCCAGCCATCAATCCACTCATGAAAAATTATCCCATTACCTTCCGGGACCTTGTGAGACAAACTGCATCCAAGCCACACCGAATGAGCAAAAGGGAATGTCAATAAAATATGCTCTGCTAATTCTTGGAAATTGCCACAACTTGGATAGTGGGGATCAACTGGGATATCTCCTCTACAAAGATTCATCATTGTAGCAAGTCCTGCCGCACATGTCCTCCAAAGGAAAGATTTAATCTTTGGGAGGGTTTTGCAACCCCAGATACACTTCCACACTCTATCTGAAACTTGCTGCCAAGGCTTTGGAGACGATGAAGATGCTTGCAATGATTCCTTCTCAACTTCTAGATTTGTCAAAAGATGATATGCCGATTTGACAGAAAAAATTTCATTGCACGATGCCCCCCAAATCTGAAAACTTCTTGTGGAAATAATGGTAAGTGGATTTTCAAAATTTTAGTTACCTCAGAAGAATGGAAAAGAGAAGAGAGAAGGTCACGCTCCCAAGTCCGACTATCATTGTCAATAAGTTGAGACACTTTTTGGAAGACACAATATGGTGGTTGGGGAGTCTGGATATGGTATCTTGGAAGAGTGGGCACCCATGAGTGATTCCAAATGTCAATAATGTCATCATGGTCCACATGCCAAATTAAGCCCCGTTTCAGAACCTCATGCCCATCCAGAATGCTTCACCAAGCCCAACTTGGGTTGTTCCCCATTGAAGCAAAGAGAAAGTCACCATTAGGAAAATAAATAGACTTTAGAAACTTGGCCCAATGTGCATTTGATTTATTCCATAAGTGCCAATCCACCTTTGATAGAAGGGTTCTATTGTGAAGAGATGGATCCCTAAACCCCAAGCCCCCTTTTTCCTTTGATCGACATAGACATTTCCATGAAATCCAGTGTATTTTTGGTTTTCCAATAGAATCCCCCCAATAAAAATTTGATGCCACTTTGCGAAGATTCTGGTGATGTGAGGGAGGTAACTTGAAATGAGAACATGCCTAGTTTGACATTCTAAATGCCATTGACTTGAGCATCACCTCCTTACCAGCATGCGATAAAAGGCTAGTCTTCCAACCATCTAATTTTTTTGTAATCTTCTCAGAAATATCACCAAAGAGAGGAGTTTTTGAGATGCCAAACTGAATAGGAAGACCCAAGTATTTACTCGGACCGGTTCCATAGGGAATTTTCATAATACGGGAGAACCACCTCTTCAGCTTAATTGGTGTATTTGGGCTAAAAGTCATAGTGGATTTCTTGAGATTTATAGCCTCAAGAAATCGGAGAGTTAATAGGATCAAATCCTAGTGGCCAAAATATTTACGATTCCACAAATCCTCATTCATACTTGGTCAATATTTACATTAAGTCCTCTTAACCATTAAGATTCAACATAAAGTAAAATAATAAAATATTTCTTCTTATATTCACCATCGCTTAGTGCTCGTTGGAATATTATGAACTATGCATGGATGCTTGGTTTTGAATTTTGATCATTTGATCACCGTCGTGAGGGCGTGAGACCCTTATCCGTGTTTGGGTCGTGACAAAACCCAACAGTGTTGAGGCAAGGTAACTCTTTGGCAACTTTTGTGGTCGACTATGAAAAGTGGTATATGAACTTAATTGTGCAGGTAGAAATGTTGGGTTTTGATATCCCAACTGACCCCATCCCAATTATACAATTCCGAAGATTAAACACTGATACGACAGAATTTGTCACCCAATAAAGCGAAGACATGTGGCATCCGAGGGAGGGACACGTGTCGCCCATCCGATAGAGGCCGTAAGGGTTCAAACCACGTGAGGAGAATATTCCCAGGGAGGGGTTCCTGAAACCCTAAGCTGAGAAACCCTATAAGAGGGAACTGAAAAGGAGCCTGCAGGAGGTATGCCGACACCCACCATTACTCCTATAAAAACACTGTTCTATCGGTCACTAACTTGGGCATCGAAGGACTAATCCTGAAGAAACCTCCGGCCTCCCTGCTTGTGAGGTCGACTCATAGGGATTTTCGGCAGTAACAGATTGGCACCGTCTTGGGAACTGCAGTAATGGTGGGAAAAACCTACAATCGTAAGAAAACCAAAGCAGCGTCGAATATAAACATGGATGAGGGGGAAGCTTCAGGAGGGCTCCCCCCTCGATGGAAATTGGTGAAGAATGGGGAAGCAAAGATCAGGAAGGTTCCGCGAGGGACCAACGCTTGACTGGATATTCGGTACACAAAGATAGTAATCTTTCACCCCCTCCTAGGGCACAGGAATATGTGACAAGGGAGTAGTTCGATGCCCTTCAGGAGAAGTATGACCGAAAGGCTGAGATAATGAAGGAGGTCTCCAAGGCAGTCTCTCAAAGGACCGACGGAGCACAGTGTAGCTCCCATGTTCAGCCAGAGCGAGCCCAAGATGAGGGCCAGAGTAGTTTAGGATCATAAGGTCTACCAGAATCCTCAAAAGTTAGCCATGAGGGAAAGCCCCGCACCCAAAGAAAGGACGTGACACACCATCGGGGCCAGGCATGAGGGACCACGCTAAGGAGACGGATAGAGACGTGAGGACTCGAGGTTGAAGCAGATGATCCTAGACCTGAAAGACAAGATTCAGAAGGTCACGGAAAACTAGACGGGAACTCGTGAGCCAGACCTCACTAATGACACGGCTCTAGCCGATGAGGTCATGAGGGGCTCTCTCTCAGTCGATTTTCGTCTATCCAAATATAACACCTATAACGGGTCTAAAGAACCCATCGATCATCTAGAAGGCTTCAAGGTTGTGATGCAGTTTCACCAAGTCTTAAAAAACATCATGTGTCGCGCCTTGCCTTTAACGTTCAGAGGAGTGGCAAGGTTATGGTACAATCACTTGCTGATGAAATCGATTCATATCTTTAGCGATTTGAGTTACTTCTTTGTGAGGGAATTCTCTAGTAGATAACCCCTTCAGAAGACCACATTGAACTTGACCAATATCAAACAACATAAAGGAGAGTCACTACGAAGCTACATGAAGCGCTTCCAACAGGAGAAGATCACGATCAAAGGTTTGGACCCAAAAGAAGAGTTCACGGCCTTG
This sequence comes from Macadamia tetraphylla, assembly GCA_022985045.1. Lineage (NCBI taxonomy): Eukaryota > Viridiplantae > Streptophyta > Magnoliopsida > Proteales > Proteaceae > Macadamia > Macadamia tetraphylla. The sequence continues at coordinate 32,807,725 of CM040967.1, forward strand.
TTAGGAGGCGTCAAAGATAAAGAGCTAAAAATATTTTTGGCGAAGCATACACCGAAGAACCTAGCTGAGTTGAGGGCTTGGTGTGATAAGTATTTTTAGATGGAAGAAACCCTCCAAGCTGATGATGAAGCTGAAGCGAATAAGGGGAGTAAAAGGACCTCAAGAGATGATGACAAACCTTTCAAGGGCAAGAGATGAAAGTCTGAACGTGATCGGGCACCCAGTCTACCAAAGAAGTTCAAGAGATATGCATCGCTAAATCGGAGACAGATGGACGTGTTAATGCAGATAAAAGAAACCCCAGATGTCGGAGTCATGAAGTGGCATGGGAAGATGGAACGACATCTTGAGAGACCCAACATGGACAAGTATTGCCACTTCCACAGAGACCATAGCCATGACATTGAAGATTGTTGGCACCTGAAAGGAGAGATCGAAGGAATGAATCGAAGAGGATACCTAAGTCAGTTCGTAGACCGCAAAAAGGAGGATTCTCAAGATAGAAATGAACACAGGGACAACCACCAAAGAGACGGTAGAGGCCACAGTAAAAGAAAGGGGCCAGCTAGTAGGGGCAATCAGGAACGGCAAAGGGACCGAACACCCGAGGAAGCTAACCATCGCCTCCATGATGATTATAAAAGCCCAACTAGGATTATAACAACTATCAATGGAGGCCTAACAGCTAGAGATAGTTCCATCTCGGCCAGAAAAGCAAAAGCCTATGCGAGAAGCGTGCATGTGGCCAAATGGTCAAACAAGAGGGGAAAGATGGGGATGGTTATCTCCTTCTCGGATGAGGACCTGGATGGGGTGAAGATGCCACATGACGATGCCCTAGTAATCACCATGACCGTAGCCGTTTACAGAGGAAAAATGATCTTAGTGGATAACGCCAACTCAACTGATATCCTATTCCTTGAAGCCTTCCAGAAGATGATTCTAGATAAAGAAAGCTGAAGAAGGTAGAACACCTATTACAAGGGTTCTCAGGTGCCCCGATCAAAGTAGAAGGGTCGGTTGAGCTGCTGGTAAGGGTAGGCACCGGAGACCGTCAGGTAATAGTTATGATCAACGTCCTGGTAGTAGATATCACTTCAGCATACAACGCCATACTAGGGAGAGTTGGCTTAAACTTATTAAAGGTTGTTGTCTCCATACCACACCTTAAGATGAAGTTCCCAACTAAGAATGGGGTTGGGGAGTGTCAAGGCGATCAGGAGGCATCCCGAAAGTGCTATACCACCACCTTATGGGGAAAGGGAAAGGCGAGTGAAGCGCTCACAATAGAATATCTACACGATGATACAAATTATCAAAGGTGAGAACCGGCTGAGGAGCAGATACAAGTCGAAGCCAAAGAAGGGGATAGTACTCGCCAATTCCAAGTCGGGGCTACAATGCCAAGACAACAATGGGAAAAACTCATCTCATTCCTTTAAGGCAATTCTAACATCTTCGCCTGGTAGGCTTTTGACATGCCTGGGATAGACCGAGAAGTAATAGAGCATCGACCTGACTAAAAAGCCGGTATAGTAGAAGAAGAGGACCTTCGCCCCTGAAAGGCAGCAGAATATAGATGAGGAGATAGAGAAGTTACTAGAAGCAAAGTTCATCTATGAAATCCAATACCCTGAATGGATATCCAATATGGTTATGGTCCCAAAGGTAAATGGGAATTGGAGGATCTGCATCGACTTCACAGATTTAAACAAGGCCTTCCCAAAAGACAACTACCCCTTACCAAAGATAGACCTTCTCATTGATGCCACTTTGGGACATGAGGCACTGAGCTTCATGGATGCGTACTCGGGATACAATCAGATCAAGATGTGTGAGGAAGATGTCTCGAAGACATCCTTCGTGACCGAGGGAGGACTTTACTGCTACGAAGTAATGCCCTTTGGACTAAAATACGCAGGGGCCACTTATCAAAGGTTAGTAAACAAGATTTTCAAGGGGATGATAGGCAAGACTATGGAGGTGTATGTGGATGACATGTTAGTGAAAATCTTGAAGACGAAACACCATATCCAAGACCTAGAAAAGGCAATACGGCATGAAATTGAATCCAACAAAGTGTGTGTTTGGAGTAGCGTCGGGAAAGTTCCTCGGCTTCATAGTTTCAGAGAGGGGAAGCGAGGCCAACCCGATGAAAATACAGGCCATCCGAGATATGAGGTCACCACAGAATGTGAAGCAAGTCCAGGAGCTCACAGGTAGAGTCGCCGCTTTTGGACGGTTCATGTCTCGTCACCGATAAGTGCCTTCCTTTCTTCAAAACCTTGAAGGGGTCAAAAAAGTTTGAGTGGACAGAGGAGTGCAAAAAGTCTTTCGAACTATTGAAAGAATACCTAGTGATGCCCCCACTACTGACAAAGCCAAATATAGGGGATACCTTGTAGTTATACCTAGCTGTATCGGTTGTGGCAGTAAGCGCAGTACTGATAAAGGAAGAAGGAAGACAACAACAGCCAATATATTACGTTAGCCGAACCCTTTTGGACACAAACAAGATACAGAAAGATGGAGAAAGTAACATATGCCCTGGCGATAGCAGCAAGAAAGCTAAGGTCCTATTTCCAGTCGCACACTGTGTGTGTGCTCACAGACCAACCTCTCAAGAAGATACTGCAGAGGCTGGATATGTTCGGCCACCTAGTAAACTGGGCCATAGAATTGGGAGAATTCGACATCTAGTACAAACTGAGAACCGTAATGAAAGCACAGGCCCTAACAGACTTCATAGCCGAGACAATGCTCCCAGATGAACCACAGGAGTTTGTCGAGGCTCGGGCAGAAAAGACTTGGACATTGTATGTGGATGGAGCATCCAAGAACACGAGAAGTAGCGCTGGGATCATACTTGTTAGCCCCGAGGGATTCAAAATCGAGTATGCAATACGGTTCGACTTCGATACATCCAACAATAAAGCTAAGTACGAAGCATTAATAGTCGGAATAAATCTAGCATGGGCCTTGATGGTACAGGAGTTAGTAGTGCACAGTGACTCACAGCTCATGGTGCGATAGGTGAATGGGGACTATGAAGCCAAGGAGCAAAGGATGGCCGAGTACTTAAAGACGGTGCGACAGAAAGTAACAGCCTTCAAGGAGTTTGAGGTAAGGCGGTGCCACATGAAGAGAATACCAGTGTAGATGCGCTGTCACACTTGGCCACCTCTGACTTCATGGACCTTGGACGATCTGTGTATTTCGAAGTATTACCCCAACCAAGCACCGAGGCCCCCGAGAGGTATTACCTGTTGGCACGGCCCTAGCTAGATGGATGCCATAATCGAATACCTGAAGGAAGGATTACTCCCCAAGGACAGGGACGAGGCAAGGAAGGTAGGAATGAGGTTAGCACGCTTCCTATTGAAGGACGAGATGCTGTACAAAATAGGGTTCACCACACTGTACCTCAAGTTCCTGAACCTTACCGATGGTGAGTACGTACTCCGAGAAGTACATGAAGGGATATATGGCCAACACCTCGAAGCTCGGGCCTTGACCCATAAAGTGCTGAGGCAGGGCCTGTTTTGGCTGATTATAAGGAAGGATGCGGAGTTGTTCGTTATGTCGATGTTCCCGTCCTCGGTGGCACCCTACCGAGCTTTCTTCCCTGTCAAGACTGGTACCATTTGCCATGTGGGGAATGGACATCCTGGGCCCGTTCCCCCTGGCCACGAGGTAAAGAAAGTTTCTTGTGGTGGCGGTAGACTACTTCACGAAGTGGACAGAAGCCAAAGCCCTGGCTACAATATCCAAAAAGAATGTAAGGGATTTCTTCGAGAGTGCGGTAGTCTATCGATTTGGAATCCCCTGGGTGATGGTAACGGATAATGGAATTTAGTTTGCTAACCTGACTTTTAGCTTGTTTTGTGATACCCTCGGCATTGACCATTGGAAAACGTCCGTCATTTACCCATCGACCAACGGACTGACAGAGGTAACTAATCGTATCCTGCTCTAAGGGATAAAGAAGAGACTGGATGACGCCAAAGGGTTATGGGCAGAAGAATTATATAACATCCTCTGGGCTTATCGCATGACTGAGAGATCAGCCACCGGAGAAACACCCTTCATTTTAACCTACGGCACCGTAGCTGTACTCCCGGTAGAGGTAGAAGCTACGACCTATCGGATTCAGTATTACAATGAAGAAGAAAACGATAAAGGACTCCGAGCAAATTTAGACCTCTTGACTGAGGTCAGAGACACCTCGCAAGAAAGGATCGCCACCTACTAGCAAAAGGTTACGAGGTATTACAACTCCAAAGTCTGAAGGAATGAGTTCAGAATGGGTGACCTCATCCTCAGAAGGTCAGAGATATCAGACCCCAGACATCAAGGAAAGCTAGCTCCAAATTGGGAAGGTCCTTACAAAGTCTCGAGCTTAATACGACCAGGGTCCTATCACCTGGAGACTATAGGGGGAGAAAAGGTACCCCGATCATGGAACTCAAAGAACTTGAGGAAGTTCTACCAGTAGTGAAGTAGCATGCACATTTACATTTACATTTCATAATTTTTTCCCTAAGAACTTTCGAGTTGTAACTCTCCATCCCAAACACTCTGAAGGATTTTCATTTCATAAATATATGAGTTGGCTTACGGCAATCGCTTCCCTATAGTTGGTAACACAAGGCACTCACTTCGGGCGCCGGCCAAGCCGAAAAACCTAGTTAAAAGATAACCTTGGTTGGGAGCTGGCCAAAGGGAAAACGCACTGCCAAGAACCTTAGATATGACCTTAGTTGAGAGCCGACTAGGGGTTAGGAAGAAGCACCATGGCGGGGCTGAATAAAGACACGGAGGTGCGAGGGAGCCTCGCCTTTATTCCACCACCCAAACCAATGACTCAACAGGACCAAACCTAGTAATAAAGGGCTTCACCACTTGAATGAGAGTTCGCCTTCATACCCCATCAAGAGGTGAAGATCTCGAAAATACCTTCGATTCAAATCGATCTTCGGATTACAAAAAAAAAAAAAAAAAGCAAAAGGCTAATCGAGAGACATCTGAACAAAAGCATTTCATTCATAGAGACGCCAAGGCCAAAATCACATGAAGATGCTCAAGGCCAAAATTAAAAAAAAAGGGCTAAGGACAAAAGAAGCCTCATGGAACGAGGGATGGCCTGCCCTCGGCATGGTCGGTGGTGTCTACATCGGAGTCTCCTCTCCCAGAGTAAGAGGGACCTCACGGGAAAATTGGACCCCTCTCCTCATCTGCCTTATCCTCGCCATCTACGATTTTGGTGGCGGCAGGGGTTGCATCGGCGCCCTCCTCGATGATGAGGCTACTCCCTCAAGGATACCTCGGGATGATGTTCGAGACCCGCCTTGAACATCGGTGGTGCCCATGATGAATCCGAGGCTATCGCGGCTTTACCACCTCTCGAAAGTCCTCGAGGCTTGAGCCCCGGGAGTCGGGCTTCACCTCCTTCACCAGGACCATCTGCGCCTCTAATTTTTTCAACTTCTAATCGCCCCTTTTGCAGGGCGGAGGAGGTCGGCCTCAGATGTTCCACTTTCTCAAGGAGGACTGCGGCCCTTGTCGAGTGGCAACTTTTCACGCTTGGACACCTCAAGGTCCCTAGTCGGGCTTCGCCTAAAAGAGATTAATAGTTAGAAAAAAAAAGAAGAGAAAAATTAGTAAAGGTCAAGGGCTTAAGATTACCATTGCCATAAACACGCAAGTACTTGTAATCATGGCTTTGGTCCCTTGGCTTTGGGCCTCGCGCCTCCGGCAGCCCTCTGACGAGCCCGGCAACCCGCCTAATGGAAAGTGTCTCTCCTCCTTGATGGACCACCAAGGATAAACCCGATTGACCGAGAATGACCCCTCGGCTTGGAAGCTAGCACCGGGGAGGAGGCTCGGAGGGATGTGTCACTAGGGGCCTCCAAAGGCTGAATGGCCTTGGTAGGGTCTTCAATCTAGGCTTCTTCCTTGGGAGGGCAGAAGTCAGCCCCTCTTTCTTACCTTTCTTCACCGCTCGGGCGCCTAGGCCCGGCCTCCTTCAATTGGCCTCTCTTTGTCGCGCCACTGCTTATACTCTCAAAATTTACATTGCAACAAAGAGGGTCAAGATCAAAACGAGAATGCTAAAACCAAGCAAAAACATGTGCAAACCTAGGACTCACCTAGGCTAAGCCCAACAGAACAGAAGGCATCCGATCGAGGTTACTCGACTAGACAGCCGAGGGGGTCTTGTCCCTTTGTTATCGACGGACTCAGATCCGTCCCAAGAGGGGAGGTGCGAGTTCACATCCTTCAGTCGGATGTCCCATGTATAACCAAAGGGGAACCCTTAGGACACCCTCACAAAAAAAGAATTTCAGCTTCTAAGCGTGTATCGAGGTTGGGTATCGGTTCAGGAATCGGAGGTCTTTCCTAAGGCAAAAGTAGTACCAACCCGAGTCCCCTTATTGGAACCGAGATATACAAGTTGAGGAAGAGAGGAAGGGAGAGGCCTCCCATCCGAGAGAAGAAGACTATGAAATTGAGGACTTGCCGCCACCTGCTCAGTGGTCACCAGCGAGAGATGCCATAGTACCGAAACACCGGTCAAGAAGGGGTGAAGGGAAGCAAAGCTCGCCTTGAAGGCATCCCGATAAAAGCAAAGTCTTTAGGATTTCGGGAACTCGCCTATCTTCGGGCCTCGATCCGAAGGATGAACTTGTTCGAGATACTACATGACGCTGGGAGCTCCATTAGCCCTCCTCGATCATTGTCGAAAATATATTCCTCGGCTTCACCTCCGGGACTCGCTTGTCGGGCCCCGAGTCAAGAAGCCCTCCTAATACCTCTACCACTCATGTCACCGGGGAGAGGACGAAGAGACATCCGAAGATGTGGATGTGGAAGACGAGTCCGAGGACATTCCCCCGGATCACCGAGACTCGACGCCTAGAAACCATGCCCTAGGATGATGAGGGGCCACTACCTAAAGAGCTAAACATTACTTACTTTTGAATAATTGGATGAAGGGTCAGAGAAATGAGTAGAAGATGACAAAATAAGAGAAAGTGACACATTTGTAGGCAACAGTGCATCGATACGACTCCCCAGCCTCATTAAATGCAGTACACATCATCTACACGGGGTTTTCGAAGTACACTCGAGCAAAGCACACGAGCGCATCATCGTGCATGGATTCGAGCAGACCTGACTGAAGGTCACAACCTCAGTAGGGGGCTCAGGCCAAGACCGAGTGAACCTGACCGAAGGTCACAATCTCAGTAGGGGCTCAGAAAGGCCGAGTGGACCTGACCAAGGTCACAATCTTAGGGAACTCAAGAAAAACCCGAGTGGACCTGACAAGGTCGAACCTCAGGGAACTCGGCAAAGGGCCCAGTGGACTTGACCAAGGACACAACCTCGAGGGAATTCGGCCAAGGCCAAGCAACGATCAAGGTCACAACCTCGATAGGGGACTCAGGCGAAAAGGCGACCTTAACGAAGGTCACAACCTCGGTAAGGGGCTAAGTCAAGGTCGAGTGGACCAACCAAGGTCACAACCTCGTAAGGGACTCAGCAAAGGCCAAGCAGACTGACCAAAGGTTACAACCTAGGTAGGGAGCTCAGATAAGGCCGAGTGAACTCGACCAAGGTCACAACCTCGAGAGAGCTTAGGCGAAGGCGAGTGAACTGACCAAAGGTCACAAATGTAAGTAAGGGGGCTACCATATGACCGAATTTGTCACCCAATAAATCAAAGACACGGGCATCCGAGGGAGGGACATTTTCACCCATCCAATAGAGGCCCCAAGGCTTCAACCACGGAGGAGAAAATTCCTAGAGGGGTTCTCAAACCTAGGCCGAGAAACCCTAAAAGTGGGAATCAAAAAGGAACCTACAGGAGGCACCGACACCCACTATTACTTGGGCATCAAGGACTAATCCGAGAAACCTCCGGCCTCCCCTATGCTTGTTGTGGCGACTCATAAGGATTTTCGATAGTGAAACCTAGATATGACCTTAGTTGAGAGCCGACAACAGGTAGGGGTTAGGAAGGAAGCACCTATGGCGGGGGCTGAATAAAGACACCTGGAGGTGCGAGGGAGCCTCGGCCTTTATTCCACCACCGTCAAACCAATGACTCAACAGGACCAAACCTAGTAATAAAGGGCTTCACCACTTGAATGAGAGCTTCGGCCTTCATACCCCATCAGTAGGCTGAAGATCTGGAAAATACCTTCGGATTCGAAATCGATCTTCGGGATTACAAAAAAAAAAAAAAAACAAAAAGCAAAAGGCGAATCGACGAGACATCTGAACAAAAAGCATTTCATTCATAGAGACGCCCGAAGGCCAAAATCACATGAAGATGCTCGAAGGCCAAAATTACAAAAAAAAAGGGCTAAGTGACAAAAAGAAGCCTCATGGAGCGTCTACGAGAGGGATGGCCTCGTCCTCGGCATGGTCGGTGGTGTCTACATCGGAGTCTCCTCTCCCAGGAGTAAGAGGGACCTCACGAGAAACTTGGACCCCTCTCCCTCACTGCCGTTATCCTCGCCATCTACGATTTTGGTGGCGACAGGAGTTGCATCGGCGTCCTCCTCGATGATGAGGCTACTCCCCTCGAAGGATACCTCGGGATGATGTTCGAGGACCCAGTCTTGAACATCGGTGGTGCCCATGATGAATCCGAGGGCTATCGCGTGCTTTACCACCTCTCGAAAGTCCTCAGAGGCTTGGAGCTCTCGACAGTTCGGGCTTCAGCCTCCTTCAGCTTCGCGACCATCTGTGCCTCTAATTTTCTGAACTTCTAATCGCTCTCTTGCTGTGTGCGGAGGAGGTCGGCCTCCAGATGTTCCACTTTCTCAAGGAGGACTGTGCGCTCCTTGTCGAGTGGCAACTTTTCACGCTTGGACACCTCAAGGTCCCTAGTCAGGGCTTCGGCCTAAAAGAGATTAATAGTTAGAAAAAAAATGAAGAGAAAAAAATTAGTAAAGGTCGAAGGGCGAAGATTACCATTGCCATAAACACGCAAGTACTTGTAATCATGGCTTTGGTCCCTTGGCTTTGGGCCTCGGCCGCGTCTCCTGGCAGGCCCCCCTTCTGGACGAGCTCTCGGGCAACCCGCCTAATGGAAAGTGTCTCTCCCTCCTTGATGGACCACCAAGGGATAAACCCGACTTCGACCTGAGAATGACTGCCTCTCGGGCTTCGGAAGCTAGCACCAGGGGAGGAGGCTCTCGGAGGGGATGTGTCACAGCTAGGGGCCTCCAGTGCCTGAATGGCCTCGGTGGTAGGGTCTTCGAATCTAGGCTTCTTCCTTGGGAGGGCATTGGAAGTCGAAGCCCCTCTTTTCTTACCTTTCTTCAGCTGCCTCTGCTGGGCGTCTTAGGCCCTGGCCTCCTTCAACTGGGCCTGTCTCTCGGTCGCGGCCACTCTGGCTTATACTCTCAAAATTTACATTGCAACAAAGAGGGTCAAGATCAGTACGAGAATGCTAAATCCGAAGCAAAAACATGTGCAAACCTAGGACTCACCTAGGCTAAGCCCGAACAGGAACAGGAAGGCATCCGACTGGAGGTTACTCGACTAGACAGGCCGAGGGGGGGTCTTGTCCTTAGCCATCGACAGTGACTCTGCATCTGTCCCGAAGAGGGTAGGTGCAGAGTTCACATCCTTCAGGTCGGGATGTCCCATGTATAACCAAAGGGGAACCCTTAGGACACCCTCACAAAAAAAGAATTTCAGCTTCTAAGCGTGTATCGAGGTTGGGTATCGGTTCAGGAATCGGAGGTCTTTCCTAAGGCAAAAGTAGTACCAACCTGAGTCCCCCTTATTGGAACCGAGAGATATACAGTTGAGGAAGAGAGGAAGGGAGAGAGGCCTCCCCATCCGAGAGAAGAAGACTATGAAATTGAGGACTTGCCGCCACCCGTTCAGGGTCAGCTGTGCTGGAGAGATGCCATAGTACCGAAACACCTGGCTGAAGAAGGGGTGAAGGGGAAGCCAAAGCTCGGCCTTGAAGGCATCCCGATAAAAGCAAAGCTCTTTAGGATTTCGGTAACTCGCTCTATCTTCGGGCCTCGGTATCCGAAGGATGAACTTGTTCGAGATACTACATGACGCGTGGAGCTCCATTAGCTCCTCCTCGATCATTGTCGAAAATATATTCCTGGCTTCGACCTCCAGGGACTCGTTTGCCTGGGCCCTGGAGTCAAGAAGCCCCTCCCTAATACCTCTACCACTCATGTCACTGGCGGTAGAGGACGAAGAGACATCCGAAGATGTGGATGTGGAAGACGAGTCCGAGGACATTCCTCGGATCTGACCGAGACTCCGACGCCTAGAAACCATGCCCTAGGATGATGAGGGGCCACTACCTAAAGAGCTAAACATTACTTACTTTTGAATAATTGGATGAAGGGTCAGAGAAATGAGTAGAAGATGACAAAATAAGAGAAAGTGACACATTTGTAGGCAACAGTGCATCGATACGACTCCCCAGCCTCATTAAATGCAGTACACATCATCTACACGGGGTTTTCGAAGTACACTCGAGCAAAGCACACGAGCGCATCATCGTGCATGGATTCGAGCAGACCTGACTGAAGGTCACAACCTCAGTAGGGGGCTCAGGCCAAGACCGAGTGAACCTGACCGAAGGTCACAATCTCAGTAGGGGCTCAGGCAAAGGCCGAGTGGACCTGACCGAAGGTCACAATCTCGGTAGGGAACTCAAGAAAAGCCCGAGTGGACCTGACCGAAGGTCGCAACCTCGGTAGGGAACTCAGGCCAAGGCCGAGTGGACTTGACCGAAGGACACAACCTCAGTAGGGAATTCAGGCCAAGGCCAAGCAGACCTGATCGAAGGTCACAACCTCGATAGGGGACTCAGGCGAAGGCTGAGCAGACCTTAACGAAGGTCACAACCTCGGTAAGGGACTAAGTCGAAGGTCGAGTGGACCTAACCGAAGGTCACAACCTCGTTAAGGGACTCAGGCAAAGGCCAAGCAGACCTGACCAAAGGTTACAACCTAGGTAGGGAGCTCAGGATAAGGCCGAGTGAACCTGACCGAAGGTCACAACCTCAGTAGAGAGCTTAGGCGAAGGCCGAGTGAACCTGACCAAAGGTCACAAATGTAAGTAAGGGGGCTACTGATATGACCGAATTTGTCACCCAATAAATCAAAGACACGTGGCATCTGAGGGAGGGACATGTGTCACCCATCCAATAGAGGCCGCAAGGCTTCGAACCACGTGAGGAGAAAATTCCTAGGGAGGGGTTCTCGAAACCCTAGGCCGAGAAACCCTAAAAGTGGGAATCAAAAAGGAACCTACAGGAGGTACACCGACACCCACTATTACTTGGGCATCAAAGGACTAATCCCGGAGAAACCTCCGGGCCTCTGCCTTCTATGCTTGTGCAGGGTCGACTCATAAGGATTTTCGATAGTGAAAAACCCTAATATTTAATAGGGAAGAAGGTGAATCACTGAATGGTTCATTCAATAGTCTGAAAAGAGGGTTGTTGGGAAACATGTCCACACTCCTTGCCATGTTTTGGTGTTAACAAACAAACATACATCTTTAACTTGATTGTTAAAGTGTGATTAGCTTGAAGAAACCCTTAGAAGATCGAAGGTCGAATCAAGACATGAAGCTAAGCTTAAAGACATGAAACAACAAACAAGAAGGAAAGAAGATGAAGGGTCAAAGAATGGAAGATTCAAGTGAAGAAGAAGATCACTAGGATAGATTAAGTTATTTACAATGTAATTTATAATTTCCACCTACTTATATGCACTCACCTCATGCATGTGCATTACATCATATTAGAATGACCATAGAGCATGCTTTGACCAGGTATGGAAAGTCACTAGTGGGTGGAACACACAAGAACTTGACTTAAGGGTATTTTAGGAATCTTAAGATTAGTATTAGGAGATGAATCCCTCATAGAAACTGTAGGAAATTGAGTTGTGATTCTAACGAACTGACTCGAGATCATTCCAAGTCGCACCAAAAGTTATGGTCAAAACATCTGGATCGGTCAGTGATGAAGAGCATGTCATGTTGGCGGTCGACCGGCTGGAAGCACCAGTCGATCGGAACCACCCGAGACCATAGGCGGTCGACCGTCTGGAAGCTCCGGTCGACCGGACCTATCCGAGACCATAGGCGGTCGACCGGCTGAAAGTCCCGGTCGATCGGTGCCTATCTGGAAGTACTCCAACGGCTATTTTTTTCCTACAACGGCTCTTGGCGGTCGACCGGCTACCGATGGCGATCGACCGATAGACCCAGAATATGTCCGTTAAAGCTTGATTCCCTGCCTAAAATGCTTCACTAAGTTCACCTATAAATACCCTAATCACTCTTAATTAATTATTCATTAAGAAAGAGCTTTAAGAGCATTGTTGCAAGCATTAGAGAAGATTATTTTCTACTTGAGTTATTCTATCACACAAATCCTAAACAAGAGGCTCAAGTCTCAATCAAAGTCCTCTACTCTCTCCTATGCAAGTCAAAGCCATAAGAGAGGACTTTACAAAGGGTGCATCACTCATCATTATTCATTTTCATCTGCACCACACTTGAGGTATTCCTCTTATTCCACTATTTCTTATTTTCTGTTTTTACAATTCTAGACTGTACTTAGGATTGTAAGGATACTCTTATCCTAAAAAGAGAAAGGTCTCTCTCTACCTCTTAAAGAGATTGTGAAGGCGTCTCTCTGCCTGGAAAGGAGATTTGTAAGGATACTCTTATCCGTAAAAAGATTGTAAAGGTTTCTTCCCTACCTACTGTACTGAAAGGGAAAACTAGTGGAATACCTTACAAGAGGATTCTTGTAGGGAGTGGACTAGACTCAAAATGAGTTGAACCACTATAAATCTTGTGTTGTGGGTGTTGTTATTTTATTTATTCAGCATCGCTTTTAACTTATAGTCACACTTGTGACCTATACATCGAAAAGAGTTAAATTCCACTAGTATAACCTATTCACCCCCCCTCTAGGTTATTTCAAGGGTTGCCATGTAAAGATATCAAAACTCAATTTGAATTCAAAACGATACATCTCGATTTCATCAATTAAATCTGTTCTCCTTTCATAAAAATCCAGATCGAAATTGTCTACGACCAATGAATTTGGCAGAGGTGACCTTAGATGTTACCACGTGTCCTGTGACATGTGGATGGCTAGATCTGAGAGCTTCGAGACCTAGGCCCTCGGTGAATCTTCTTCACTAGCGACGAAACATTGGTTACGGCCTTGGCAGTTGTAGCGAGGGGTTTAGCAGAATTTAACGCCAACCCAGTGAGCCCTTGGGAAAGGAGAGGAAGCAGCAGCCTGGGTCATCCCCATTTTTGGTTCCTCCGTCAAAAAAATTTGTCTCGTCACGACGTGGTCACTCTCTAAAGCATAGTTGTTGTCGTTGTGGATCATCATAGGGAAACCAAAGATCATATTGTTCTTCTTCCCACGCGTTCCTTCAACAACATCGTGGTTGTCATCTTCCTCTTCTTCCTTCGGTCCATCTTCGATAACCAAATTAGAAGAACCCGAATTGTCATTGGAAATGGATCCAACTCCTTTCTCCTTCTCATCATTTTCGTCTACAGAGAAGCCGCCCTCCGGCTCCTTCTCTCAGGTGAGTCATTGAGATCCTACATACCATTTCTTAATTAGTGTTTACCTCTTTCTCCTCCTTCGTTGGTGGTCTGTAGAAGATCGAAGATCCAGATTTTCTTCGATCTTTCCTTGTATCTACAAGGGATAGCCTAGCTTCACTATTCATCTCTCCCCATCGAAACCAAAATTTGGGTTACTGTCGGCAAATCCCATCTTCTATTCTTCCACTCTACCGGCTGTGAGATCCATACTGGCAAAGGAAGCAGCGGTGTTGCTAGTGGCATTGGCAGAGACGTCTAGAGAGAGTGAGGAGGGAGAAGAAGAAGAGTGGCCTCACAGATCTGGTCGTCCATGTGTCGCCATCCAAGGTCACCTCCGCCAGAATCGTTGGTCATAGACGATTTCGATCCCACAAATCTAGTTCACCAATTCTCAATACACGCCCCAATTACGATTCTGACGCCAAAATTAACTAGGCAAGAAGATAAATCGTTTCTTGCCTGGGAGAAGTACTAATATCGATGACCATGAATGCCCTTTTGATCCTTTGAACGAGTAGATCATAATTAGAAGGTTTTGAAAATGAGTACGGCAACCCAATGTCTATTAATGTGACCCTTAATGTGTTGCATTTTACATTCCCTAATTAGTTTGAACATAGATTATGGTTGAAGCTTAATTGTTTCCTGCTTGGTTCAATAACATTGATTATGGTCATTGTAATTGACATCCCTCCATGGACCAGTCACTCACTACCCTATATCGGTCATATGTTATTATGAAACCCACTTGTTTGCTCAATTTACTACGGCTTATGACCTTTATTGTTTGGAAAGATGTTGGAACTCATGTTCATACAGGTTATGTCATTATTAGAACACAGCACACAATCTAGCTAGGGAGAAGATCTGTTACGTGCATATAGGGGTAACTGAGAGAAAATTTCTATCAGACAGTCGTGCTTATGTAGTCTTGTGTGACTGACGGGTCCTGTAAGCTTAAAGAAAAGTTCTATTGGATAGTCGTGCAACTTGTTATGATGTATGATGTGGATTGTTAGGCAATTAAGAAAAGACATAGTAATAGATGCTAAGATGGATGCATGGGAAAACTAGGAGGGATAAGGTAATGAATAAATGTATTAGAGAGGATTTGGGAGTTGCTCTAATTCATGATAAGCTTCGTGAAAATTGTTTGATATGGTATGGCCATGTTCAATGGATTCCATTGGATGTGCTAATAAGGAGGAGCGACCTTATCCAAAAAGAAGGATCCAAAAGAGCTAGATGCAAATCAAAAATGACCATAGAAGAGGTTATGAGGAAGGACATGCATAGATTAGGCCTAGTCCCAAGTATGGCCTTGAATAGAGCAGAATGGAGGGCTAAGATCTATGTGACGGACCCCCTGTAGTTGTGTACTACTTTGTTAATGCTTTTAATTTATAGTTTCCTTCTTTTGGTTGTCTTCTTCCTTATCTTTACTTGGATCTATGTAGCTGACCCCATTAAGTTGGGATAAGGCGTTGTTGTTGTTGTTGTTATTGTTGTTGTTATAATTTAAAATCACTATTTACCTTGTTCGACTATGCATGAGTGACACGAGCAAAGAAAAAGAGGTGATAACTTATTGACACCATGAGGGGTGCTGAAAAGAAAATCCCAAACTTAATCCATGAGGTATAAATTGATTTCGAAATTTCTATAAATATGAAGATTGAATTGTTCAATAGAGGAAAATATATTGCAAGAACTTAAAGATCAATATAATAAATGTAAATCTAGTTTAGTTAGTTGGGCCAAAAGATATACTTTCCCTAAATTTAATAGCTGAGATAACATAAAGAAAAAGGGATCCTTTTAGGCATTGCCTTGTTTGTTTAGTTGTAGAATTTTCCTTGCAATTGATATTCTACATGAAAATCTTTCCCCATATAAAATTTCCTACATTTTGAATTTGATTTTCATATTTTACTTTAAAACCAAAAAGTAAAAAATTTATATTTTACCGTAATCTTGGCATGCTCTCAACTCACTTTTTTGGAGAATTATTCTATTTCTCACTATGGGCTTGTCCTGTCCACATTCACTCGACAAGATACTCAAAGATTTCTTGCCTTAATACATATATATAAGAAAAATGAGGACAAATACCAATACGTCACCAATATATGAGATAGTATCTTATCCCATATTTTATATTGCTATGTATTTGGATTAAAACCGTCTATACAATAAGGTTTTTATATATAATTACCATTTAAATACACAAACTAATAAACATTGCTAACAAATTTTTACAATTAATGGAAATATATTATTTGATGATACAAAAGGTATGACAACTATTATAGGATTTCTCCCATTTTTTATATTACTATGTATTTGGATTAAAACGGTCAATACAACAAGGATTTTATAAATAATTACCATTTAAATACACAAACTAATAAACATTGGTAACAAATTTTTACAATTAATGAAAATATATTATTTGATGATGCAAAAGACATGACAGCTAATGACAAGCTATAATATAAGATTTTTATTGGTTTTTACCATTTAAAATGTTTATAAACATTGGCAAGAAATCAAAGCTATGATAACCAATATTAGTAAAAATGGATTTTACATGGACCATGTACATCCAGCGGGATCGCTTGCCAAAAACTTATAAGAAAAGGAAATAGATATATAGATTCATAGAGGATGTTATAGTTAACGCTGTCAAATTCTTGGACATCGCAAAATCTTCCTATTTAAGCCTACGAGGCAAGGAATGGAAGGAAATACACATTTAATTTGTTCTCTCTCTCTCTCTCTCTCTCTCTCTCCTTCTTCTATAAATTCTAAGCCCTAAGACCGTTTTGGTTGAACTAAAGCTTTTACTCGAAAAGAAGATAAAAACAAAAGGAACGTAGCTTAAATGGCCATTAATGGTATTCCAAGGCTCCTTTTGATGGTAATGATCATGATCGTCTCTTTGGTTATGGTTACTTCCATTGGTGTGGTTGAGGATTATTGGTGTCCATGTCCTGACAACATCGCATGTTGTGCTCTTAAAGAAGCCAAAAAGCCTTGATGATTAAATCAAATGTTAGGTAGCTCCTTACAATATGGTATGCCCAATAGTTTGCTCATGCTACTGAGTTTTAAGTATTTATAATAAGTGGCAGAGATGCATCGTGGCTTTATCTTTTTTTTAATAATAAGTATTGAAAACAATATTTGATGCATGGTATCTCTCTAATCATATCTTTGATAAGAGCAAGAGATTTTTGCCTGGTAATATATTTTATAGTTTTTTGGGTTGCCTAAAATTTTTTTAATCGATCAAGTTACTCATGTGTGCAAAAGGGTAATTCAGTCCTCGGTCCTCTTTCCACTACGGGCTCTATCCTTCATCATTTTCTCGAGCTCTGCAAAACACAAACTCTGTGTGTGTGTGTGTGTGTGTGTGTGTGTGTGTGTGTGTGTGTGTGTGTGTGTGTGTGTGTGTGTGTGTCACCCCGCTCCCACTAGGATACCAACGGTGTGAACACTTATTTGTCCTATAACTCTTCAAGGATCTCTGGTAGCAGTATAATCGTCCAACCAGAATATAAATGAACCATCTCAAATCATTCTAGTGGAATCACAGTGCAAATAAAAGAAGAATCACAAAAATTTATGGGGAACAAATAGTGGTAATTATATTATATAATATGAGTTATTCTTCACCACATTCATCAAAACATAACTATCTACCAAATAACATCTAAGAATTCGAAACGAAAGAAGATGGCAGTTCGACTCTCGGCTTAGGGTGCGACATACACACAAGTAGCACAAGCATAGTCGAAATCGTACTCCTTAGGCTCTGGTGTCCACTAGTCACCACCATACTCAGCCATAGAAGAGGATGTATTGCTGCCCAAAGGTAGACGATACCTGCATCATAATCTAAAAAGCAACACGCACATAGTATGAGCTCCAACTAGCTCAATGAGGGATGTGGTTCATGTAAACATACACACATAGGCCATGATGCAAGAATCATGCAATTCATTTTACTTTAACCACCTACTATACAACTAAGTAGGGTGCATGCTATTACAACGCATTAGGTTATATCCTTTTTTCCGAAAATCGCATATCAACTCTAGTTGTGATTAGGAGTCTACTGGTCCTAGAGTGCGATCATCAGTCATCTAGCACACCCTTGATAACCCCCTTGGCAGTCACGACATTGGAATCACTATCAGCCATGCTTGACTAGTTTTCACCTCTAGCAACAATCACATGGTACTGCAGAAGTGGCATTTCGAAAGAATTCATTAAACATACTACAATGGGTTATCCAACACTACACCCATGTTGGAAAAGAATCTTAGCTTAAGGAACGAGACCCAACCATAATATGCTACATGCCTTTCATTTTGATACAAGTAGTATGGAATACGATACTAAAACCACCATTGGCCACATTGCATCCATATCCAAGTCTATCTATTATACAAACAGTTTAGTATGGGATATGCAGTCCTTGAATCACCATCACCCACACCACGTAACCATTTTCAAGTAAGACCATAGCATACAAATATGGTACCAGAATTACTATCGGTCACATCGCATATCCAAGCCATAATAAACTCTAATGCAATCATCCACATGGTGATCATGGTACCAGAATCCTTTCGGCTACACTGTTAAATTATATACACCGTTCAAATTCAATAAAACATGGTACATGTTTGAGATTTAAAATGTAACGGCAAGCGTACGGATCAGTGTAGCTACGGGTAGAACATAGGGAGAGCAGTCACTTTATTTTTTTATTCCTTTTAATAATGCGAAAGTGAACCGATTAATGGTTGTGATCTATTTCTAATTACCGTCCTAAACATATGTATCTAAAATAACGTCCTAACCATTCGTCATCTAAGAATTTAAAGACGCAAGCCACGCAATTAAAATTAAATAAATAAATAATTGAAAATAAATAATCCACGTAATTTAAAAAATAAATAAATAAAGGAAAAAATGCTAAAATAAAAATAAAGTAAAAGAAAGGGGAGAAAGTTAGAGAGAGACTCACAAGTAGGTTTCTCTACTTAGCCCGAGGGATGCATCATAATATGAGCTTCCCTACTTGACCTGAGAGTCACTCTTACAAGGGTTACACTACTTGGTTTTAGGGAAAGGGAGATAAATAAAATAAAAACAATAAATTGATGGTTCTATGGCTAGGAGGGGCAAAGCCAACACATACACTAGCCATGAACCTTGGGGGAAAGGGATAGCAATAATGTAACATTTGAAGTTAAAATCCTAAATTAAGAAAGAAAGGGTAGTCAGAAGAGGGAATGAGAGGGGGGAGAGAAGACTACTGAAGGAGTCTACTTACTTGAACTTCAACCCTTGAACTGAAAACTTGATCGATTTGAGATACTACCAGTACTAAAAACCAGATCTGGAATAAACCAAATCTGAAATTTCTAGTACTAAAGAAAACAAATCTTGAAAAAAAAATTGTTCCACAGCTCGTGATCTTGTCACCTAGATCCAAGCCTAGAACTATAACTTAAAAAATTACAATTCAATTGCATAAATCATAAACATAAAAGGCTGAATAAGAATAAAAGAGTGCTTGCATTAATTGACATAAAAAACTATTACAAAAGTGATTAAAGAAAAAATCGAGAAGAACTAAAACTAAAGAGTGTGAGAGGGAGAGAGAGAAGAAAACTAAGCATAAACTGGAAAAAAAACTAAGGGGAATAATAAAATAGGAGGGGGGAGGAAGGGCCTTTTATAGGGTTTTTTTCTTGCCTCCTTCCTTCTACAAGTCTTCTTTAAGAAAAGAAAGAAAATAAAATTAAATTAAATCTTGGTAAAAATCATCATTCTCTGAGATATTATGTGAGGAAAGAGAGAATTTGTTTCCATAATTAACAAATTCTATTATTTCCTTACAATATTCACTAATATCTTGCAATCTTGATTAAATCATAAAGGAATCTCTGCATAGCATCTTCAAGATCTTGTGAGGTGGCAAGGAGAGAAAATAATCTTCAAGATTTTGTAGGAGAGAGGATGTGGTACCAATGAGTGGGTCCCACCTTTAGACTGGTTCTTGATTCACTTTAAGCACTTTCTCTTATAGACTTGGAAACTAAAAAAAAAAAACAAGAAAAATAAAAGTAGTACTATCCAAAGTAGGGGCAAAATGTACACTTATATCCCTAAGATTTCACACATTATTGTGCTCATCAAATTCTCCCATACTTGACTTTTGCTCGTCCTCGAGCAAGATAAATAAATAAAGAAATGAAAGAAAATGCCTAACTCACTTTCGTAGGAATCACAGTTGCATTTAACACGTGCAACAAGCCTTTAAACCCCTAAGTTACCCTAGTGGACGAGTTGTGTCTCGTGGATGGTTGTAGTGAATATACACCTAAAACTCAGAATAAATAAATCTCAACCTTGGCTAAAGTTAAGGCTCATACCGATCCAGAGCAAAGATAATTTTTCTTACAAGGGACCCTCACACTTGAACTTTTATTACCCTTGATCAATTCTAGGCACTAGCATATTTCTTAATTTGGAACTCATCTCGTCTCTTTCAAAACATCCTTATCTTAGGGTAAAACCACTTGTGAAGAAATAGGGAACCAATGACTAAGGCGTTGGAGTGTTTTTGACCAAAACATATTACTATGCGTTAATGACATTTGCACATTTTTTTCTTCTTTATTTTCGCTTAAACTCTATTCTACTCCACTACTTTTGGCCTGAATGACATGGTGGAGTGCATCAGACACCCAAGTTACTATGTAGCTTCGCTTTTTGCACATGCCCACAATGACAGTGATGCTAGAGTTCCTTCAGAAGTTTCCTCCCAAGGAATTTCGATCAAGACACCACGCTTCCTGAGGCGCAATGCCCTGTCTAGGTCTAAGGGAATCAACTCTTATTCTTCTTTATACCACATTTCACATTTCATTTTAAATTGTGCATTTGTCAACCCATGCCAAATTAAAAAGAAGGTCTCAACTCCAAATCAAAAGTACAAGGAACCCACAGACTTACATATGGTCCAACACCATAAAACAGGGGCCTCTTATTTTTCAAAAGAAAGTCCCATCTCAAGACACAGGCTTGTTTGTTTCTTCTCAATAGGGTTTTTATACGTTCAAAATTGATCCCTTAGTCAAAACTTTTATTTTCATACATCAAGCAACCGAATGGTATGATCATTAGCCAAAAGCCAAAGTAGGACTTCATCCTTTAGCAAGCTCAAAAAAAAAAAAAAAATAAATAAATAAAACAAAGTGGAAAAAGTAGAAACTGGTTTCCCTCCCCTATACTTAAGTCATGCAATGTCCTCAATGTATAGAAAGAATTAAAAACAAAGACATTGGAAGGGGGTCATACCTGATTAAAAGTTAATCATTAGTATAAAGAGGTTCATGGAGATCCATGACCTCTTCACTACCAGTATTAGGAAACTCAATGAATGGTTTCAAAGGTTGACCATTAACCTTCGAAATTACCCCTGTTCCTAGATTCAAAATCTCCACAGCCCCATGGGGATATACATTATGGATAATAAATGGGCCATCCCATCGGGATCTAAGCTTATCAGAAAAAAGATACAATCGAGAGTTATACAATAAGAACTTATCACAAATTGCAAAAGATTTACGCAGAATGTGCTTGTCATAGAAAGCTTTGGTCTTTTCCTTGTAAATCCTAGAACTTTCATAGGCTTCATTCCTAAGTTCCTCCAACTCAGATAGTTGGAGCCTACGATGAATTCCTGCATCAAACAAATCAAAGTTGAGCTTTTTGATGGCCCAAAAGGCCTTATGCTCCAACTCAACTGGTAAGTGATAAGCTTTCTCATACACTAAACGGTAGAGAGACTGACCAAGATCGGTCTTGAATGCAGTTAGTGTTGGGAAACATGTCCACACTCCTTGCCATGTTTTGGTGTTAACAAACAAACATACATCTTTAACTTGATTGTTAAAGTGTGATTAGCTTGAAGAAACCCTTAGAAGATCAAAGGTCGAATCAAGACATGAAGCTTAGTTTAAAGACATGAAACAGCAAACAAGAAGGAAAGAAGATGAAGGGCTAAAGAATGGAAGACTCAAGTGAAGAAGAAGATCACTAGGACAGATTAGTTATTTTTAATGTAATTTGTAATTTCCACATACTTATATGCACTCACTTCATGCATGTGCATTGCATCATATTAGAATGACCATAGAGCATGCTTGAGTAGGTATGAAAAATTTCTAAGTGGTGTGGAACACACAGTAACCTAACTCAAGGGTATTTAGGGAATCTTAAAGTTAGTATCAGGAGATGAAATCTTCATAGAAGTTGTAGGCAATTAAGTTGTGAGTCCAACACAACTAATCTCAAATCAAATCCAAGGTCGGACCAAAAAGTTATAGTCAAAACATTGGTGACTGGTCAGTATGACAGAGCATGTCATGTTGGCGGTCGACCGACTGGAATCTCCGGTCGATCGGAACCAACCGAGACCATAGGCGGTCGACCGACTGGAAGTTCCGGTCGACCGGACCTGTCCGAGACCATAGGCGGTCGACCGGATGAAAGTCCCGGTCGACCGGTGCCTGTCTGGAAGTACTCCAACGGCTATTTTTTTGCCTACAACGGCTCTTAGCGGTCGACCGGCTACTAATGGCGTCATCGTATCCGAATATGTCCGTTAGAGCTTGATTCCCTACCTAAAATGCTTCACTAAGTTCACCTATAAATACCCTAATCACTCTTAATTAATTATTGATTAAGAAAGAGCTTAAAGAGCATTATTGCAAGCATTAGAGAAGTTTATTCCACTTGAGTTATTCTGTTACACAAATCCCAAAGAAGAGGCTTCAGTCTTAATCAAAGTCCTCTACTCTCTCTTGTGCAAGTCAAAGCCGTAAGAGAGGACTTTACATAAGGTGCATCACTTATCATTTATTATTCACTCTCATTTGCACCATACTTGAGGTATTCCTCTTATTCCACTATTTCTTTATTTTCTATTTTTATTTACAATTCTAGACTGTACTTAGGATTGTAAAGATACTCTTATCCTAAAAAGAGAAAGGTCTCTCTCTACCTCTAAAAGAGATTGTGAAGGCGTCTCTCTGCCTGAAAAGGAGATTTGTAAGGATACTCTTATCCGTGAAAAAGATTGTAAAGGTTTTCTTCCCTACCTACTGTACTGAAAGGGAGAACTAGTGGAATACCTTACAAGAGGATTCTTGTAGGGAGTGGACTAGACTCGGATTGAGTCGAACCACTATAAATCTTGTGTTGTGTGATTGTGCCTATTTTATTTATTCCGCATTGTTTTAAATTACAATCACACTTGTGTTCTATACATCGAAAAGAGTTAAAATTTCACTAGTATAACCTATTCACCCCCCCTCTAGGTTATTTCAATTGGTATCAGAGCGGGAGCTCAATATATAAGACTAAGTTGTCTTAAAGTGAGTCAAAGACCATGACCACATTCCAAGGACCACCAGAAGGCATGAACGCCTCGAGACCCCCGTACTTTAATGGAGAAAACTTTTCTTTCTGGAAGTGCAGATTCAAGAATTTTGTGTGTGGTCACAACATTCTTGTATGGAGAGCCATAGAGAATGGACCATACACTATCACCAAGATAGTTGATGGAAAGACAGACTAAGGATGAAGGAGAATGGACAGTGAAGACATCACCCTCATCCAGTATAACTTCCGTGCCATTACATTCCTTCAATGTGCCCTCAATGAACAAGAGTTCAACCGAGTCATTGCATGTAACACGGCTAAAGAAATTTGGGATATGCTTCTTGTCACACATGAAGGTACAGCAGAGGTAAAAGAAAGGAAGGTAGATCAACTTGTCTCTGATTACGAGTCATTCTCTATGAAAGAAGATGAGTCAATAACTTCTATGTTCACTAGATTTATGACATTGTGAATAATCTTAAAGGTTTAGGCAAGACTTATACTAATGCCGAGAAAGTCGAAAAATCTTAAGAGCCTTACACGCAGCTTGGAGACCCAAGAAAACAGCAATCGAAGAAGCCAAAGATTTGAGAAAATCTCCTTGGACTACTTGCTTGGATCTCTCCAACGCATGAAGTAGAGCTGAATGCCGACAAACCAAATTCGAGAAAAGGAGAACCATAGCGCTAAAATCAACTCAACCTATCGAAGAAGTAAATGATGATGAAGAAGATGAAGAATTCGACATGGAAAAGGAAATTTCACTCATCACGAGGAAATTCAACAAATTCCTCAAACAGAAAGGAAGATTCCAACACAAGAACAAATCCTACGGTGACAAATCCTATGGGGAAAAAGGTAAAACAAAAATTAAACCCAAGGAAATTCCTACTAAAGACATAGTGTGTTTTGAGTGCAGAAAGCCTGGACATTTCAGAACTGAATGCCCAAATAAATCAAAAAGAAAGGCCTATGCAGCTACATGGGACTCAAGTGATGAAGAGAAAAGTGAATTTGGAGAAGAAGTCACCAACCTCGCCTTGATGGCCATCGGAGATGAAGAACAAGAGGTATGTGAAATTCAACCTGAACTTTTAGTAAGGGACTCTAATGAGGAACTTCAAGAAGCCTTCGAGGCCTTATATGAAGAAAGTATAAAATTAGAGTCTGATAAAAGTAAACTTGAAAAGGAGGTTGAAACACTAAATAAGAGAGTGGAGGCACTAACCTCAAAGGTAAGTGAATGGAGGAAGAAAACTTTAAGTTGAACTCCACCTCTGCACCTTTACCGGGCAAAGAACCTTGACAACCTTCTAGGTTCTCAAAGGAAGAGTCCAAATGAAAGAGAAGGACTGGGTTACAATGAACAAAATCCATATAGAAATCCAAGAAGGGTGACCAAAGAAACCAACCATCCACCTCCTACATTAAATGTGGTTTTTGTAAAAAGTCGACATTCCATAAAACAGTGTCACCTCAAGAAAAGCCCAACTCTCAAACTGAGAGATCAAGAGTAAACCATGCCTACTACTACACACCCTAAGAAGGCAATATAGGCCTCAAGAAAACTCTAGACCTATGCCGTGTATAGAAAAACCCAATCTCATAGAGAGTACTCTATTGAGAGGCCCCAAAGGCAATTCCAAGGATACAAGAATTATCCTAGTAAGACTTATAGACCACAAGGAAATACCAAAACCAAGGACTCTATAGATACTATACTCCAAGATCAAATGGATCTTATGAAATTCAAAGGACTCAAAGAAACCTAAGGCCAATCCAAAGCGAACCAAAATCCTAAAAAGTACAAAACCATTTGGGTTCCAATGGAAGTTTGACACTAACAATGGTGGACCCATGAGATTATGGGGACCAATGTACGATTAAATTTCTGTTATAGGTTTGCTTGAAGAATAAGGTGGAAGCTGAATGGGTCATCGACAGGATGCTCCAAACACATGACATCCAACAAGAACCTATTCTCAAGCTTACGAGACTATGATGGAGGATGGGTCTCCTTTGGAGATGACAAAGGAAAGATTGCTGGTATTGGAAAAATAAAACTTAGAGGTATTTCAATCTCAATGTTTACTTTGTGAAAAATTTGAACTACAATCTCCTAAGTGTAAGTCAATTATGTAGTATTGGATACAAAGTAGAATTCAATGTCTCCCACTGTTGTATTAAAGATACAAATGGTAATCTAATACTAAAAGGATCTAGGAAAAACAACATTTATGTTTGTATACTTGATGAAGTAAGTTCCTTAAATGCATGCTTGGTTTCTAACCATAGTGAATCTTCATTATGGCATAGAAGACTTGGACATATAAATGTCAAGCTGATTCAAACCATAGCATCCAATGATCTTGTGAGAAACCTCCTAAAATCAAGTATGAAAAGATAGCTTTTGTGATGCCTGTCAAAAAGGCAAACAAACCAAAGTTTCCCACAAATCGAAGAATATTGTCTCTTCCTCTAGACCATTAGAACTACTTCATCTAGACTTATTTGGACCTATCAACATTTCTAGTATGAGTGGTAAAATTACACCTTTGTAATTGTTGATGACTACTCTAGGTACACTTGGACTGTTTTTCGAAAAATAAAAATGATGCCTTTGATGAATTTGCAACTCTATGTAACAAATTGCAAAATCGAAAGGGTATACTATAACCTCTGTAGGAGTGACCATGGAGGAGAATTTGACAATATAAGTAAATTTGACTTATATTGCAACAAGTATGGTATTGACCATAACTTCTCCGCTCCTAGAACACCTCAATCAAATGGAGTAGTTGAAAGGAAAAACAGGTCATTACAAGAGACTGCAAGGACTATGCTTAATGAATACACCTTGCCTAAGTACTTTTGGGTGAAGTCAAATACAAGATGTTATGTACTAAAGAATAATCCTTAGACCTTTGCTTTCTAAAACACCTTATGAACTATATTTTGGTAAAATACCAAAAGTAAACTACTTTAGAGTATTTGGATGTAAGTGCTTCATCCTAAACACCAAAAACCATCTTGGAAAATTTGATGCAAAATCTGATGAAGGGATATTCTTAGGATACTCACTCAACAGTAGGGCTTATAGAATTTTTAATAAAAAATCCTTAATGGTTGAGGAATCTATGAATGTAAGATTTGATGAATCTTTACCTAACGATTTAAATAAATCTCTTGTGATGATGATGATATTATTGATGAACTTAAAAACAAAACTAATTATATTTCTCTTAACGATTCAAATGATGCTACCATAGAAAATCGAAACACTACCTAAGGAAGTCACTCCTCATAGGAATCATCCCCTAGAAAACATCATAGGAGATCTAGATGGAGAAATCCAGACTAGATCTAAAACCCGGGAGGTATGCAATCACACTGCATTTATCTCAAGGATCGAACCCAAAAACATAGAGGAAGCACTAAAAGACAGTGATTGGATTATAGCTATGCAAGAGGAGCTTCACCAGTTTGAAAGAAGCAAGGTATGGGAACTTGTCCCTAGACCTGACCACCACACCATCATAGGTGCTAAGTGGGTCTTCGAATAAACTGGATGAAGATGGGAACATAGTGAGAAACAAAGCAAGATTAGTTGCCAAAGGGTATAACCAGCAAGAGGGAATAGACTATGATGAAACCTATGCACCAGTAGCAAGGTTGGAGTCCATTAGAATGTTACTAGCTTTTGCATGCCATAAGAACTTTAAACTATATCAAATGGATGTCAAAAGTGCCTTCTTGAATGGATACATTCAAGAAGAGGTATATGTAGCTCAACCTCCGGCTTTGAAGACCCTAAGTTTCCAAACCATGTCTATAAACTTGAGAAAGCTCTATATGGACTCAAACAAGCCCCTAGAGCTTGGTATGAGAGATTAAGCACTTTCTTGATAGAAAGTGGCTTCTCAAGGGGAGAATTGACACAACCCTGTTGTGAAGAACTCGAAGAATGACATACTCATTGTTCAAATCTATGTAGATGATATCATTTTGGCTCAACCAATGAGAGAATGTATTGAATTCAGTAACAAAATGAGCAATGAATTTGAAATGAGCATGATGGGAGAGTTAAATTTCTTCCTTGGACTTCAAATAAAACAGATCGATAATGGAATTTTCATAAATCAAAGCAGTACACCAAGGAGCTGCTAAAGAAATTTGACATTAACATAAAAATCTTCAGACACTCCGATGAGCTCATCCTTGAAACTAACCAAGGATGAGAATGGACCTTCTGAGGATGTAACTAGATATAGAGGCATGATTGGAAGCCTTCTATATCTAACAGCAAGTAGACCTGACATCATGTACAGTGTGTGTGCATGTGCTCGGTTTCAAGCTGATCCCAAGAAATCACACTTCACTGCTGTAAAAAGAATCTTTAAATATCTGAAAAGCACTTGTGATGTTGGGTTATGGTACCCCAAAAACCAACCCCTTGACTTGGTCAGCTTTTCAGATGCTGATTTCGCAGGTTGCCACATTGACAGAAAAAGTACCAGTGGTACTTGTCACTTTCTTGGCTCTTGCCTTGTCTCTTGGTTTAGCAAGAAACAAAACTCCGTTGCTTTATCTACCACAGAAGCTGAATATGTTGCAGCTGGTAGATGTTGTGCTCAAATCCTTTGGATGAAGCAAACTCTCCAGGATTTTGGAGTGCGTTTCGAATCTTGCCCAATCATGTGCGATAACACCAGCGCCATAAACTTGAGTAAAAATCCCATTCTACACTCAAGGGCAAAGCACATTGATATTCGACACCACTTTCTACGAGACACCATTCAAAATGGTGATGTCTCTCTAGAATTCATTGAAACTGATAAACAACTCGCAGATATATTTACTAAACCTCTTGGTGAAGAGCGTTTTAGTTTCCTAAGGAAGGAACTTGGCATTTGTAACCCCTTTGGTTAAATAAACATTTTTTAAATTCTTTCCAAAAGCCTGGACTTGAAAAATCCTTTCCACAGCAATAAAGTTTGTTTTGAATCAACCGTCGATCCCAGATATGGCCGCCATGATCGAATGGTTTTACGTCGACCGCCAAGGACTTCCGATCGACCGCCTCTAACCGAAAGGGATACCGGTCGACCGCCACAATATATCGTCGACAGCGCACAAAATTCGATTCTTAACTCTTTAAAATCAACTTTTTAACCCATTTTGTTCACAACTTTGGAATTCTATTTGGTCTAAAACCCTATTTCGACTATTCCTCTCCCAAAACCCTAACCTAGAACTTCATTCCTCTTGAGATTCATTCCTACCCTTGCATCTCTTTCTCTCTTACCCCTCTAATCTTCATGGACTCTCATCGCCCAAATAGAGGTAAGAAAACCGTGGCTCATAAAGGAAAAAGGAAGGCCACTGACAAAGATCCATGGTTCTCCTCCACCATTGCTCAAGAATCATGGGATCTCTACATCTCTCGCAACATAGAGCAAGGTAGGACCATCAATACCGACTCTTTATCCAGGTATGACATCAAAGAACTTTTTGATGCTTTGGGATGGGGTAACATTCTCAAACTTGACTCCCATTGTTATCCCCATTTAGTCAAAATGTTCTTTTGCAATCTTACCTTCTCTAGTGAAGGTGACACCCTTATGGTCCATTCATATGTTAAGGGTGTCCCAATAGACCTCGACATCCTAATTTTAGGAGAAATCCTAGATATTTCTGTGGTAGGGGACCTCAAGTACTACCAATCCAAGACCTACATAGAACAATTCATGGATATTGACTGTGTGTATTCTAGCATTATGAAGGAATATGCTAATACACACAAAATTAAGGCTAAAGAACTTACGGATATAGGGAGGATTATCAATCTTATCATCTCGTACAACATTCTCCCAAAGAGTGGTCATCGAGATGAAGTCTCCCATTTCATGCCTATCTTACCTACTGTGTTTGCCAAAGTGTACCCATCAACCTTCCTTACATCCTGCTCAAAACAATGATTACCCATGGTGAAAGACTGCAAAAGGGAAATCTACCTTATGGACGGATGATTTGCCAAATCATGAACCACTTTCAAATAGATTTTTCTGGTGAATCATTTGATCCCTTTCCCCAAGAGATCAATATTTCCACCATTCGAAAGATGCATCTTCTTCCCCAGCAGTCCACACACTCCAAAAGGTCTATCTTGGACCCAACACCACAACAACAGCAGTGATGAGACCTCACCTATGCAAGCTATTGATCTTCAGAAAGTTGGAAATATTATCCTTGCTCAGTTGGCAAAAATGGAAAGAAAGCAGAATGAGATTCTCAAGCTCCTCCGCAACGAAGAGGACGCTGAGGATGACGCAGAAGACAATGACGAGACGGACATGGAGGATGAGGATGCAGCAGATTAGAACTTATGTTTTATTCTTGCAAATTTTATGTTTGTTTCAGTCGCTTTTTATTATATACTTTGACATTTATGGAAAGTTGAACTTATGTTATTTTTATGTGGCACATATTCAGGGGGAGTATTTTTTTTTGGGTTGATTACCTTTTTGCTGTTGACAAAAGGGGGAGAAGATAACTTCTGACAATGACAATTGGTATCAGAATGATAATGACAATGATACAATGACAATTGGTATCAGAATGATAATGACAATGATAGTCATTGTATCAGATGATAATGACAATGATAGTATTATCTTTAAACTGTTTATGACAATGACTTTATCTATCCTTGTTTACTTTCTGGCTCTGCATTTCATTATCTATTGATCTTGACATAGAGATAGTCAAATTATTTCTTGTATTTGGTTTCATTGTCTATGTTTGTTTGTCATCACCAAAAAGGGGGAGATTGTTGGGAAACATGTCCACACTCCTTGCCATGTTTTGGTGTTAACAAACAAACATACATCTTTAACTTGATTGTTAAAGTGTGATTAGCTTGAAGAAACCCTTAGAAGATCAAAGGTCGAATCAAGACATGAAGCTTAGTTTAAAGACATGAAACAGCAAACAAGAAGGAAAGAAGATGAAGGGCTAAAGAATGGAAGACTCAAGTGAAGAAGAAGATCACTAGGACAGATTAGTTATTTTTAATGTAATTTGTAATTTCCACATACTTATATGCACTCACTTCATGCATGTGCATTGCATCATATTAGAATGACCATAGAGCATGCTTGAGTAGGTATGAAAAATTTCTAAGTGGTGTGGAACACACAGTAACCTAACTCAAGGGTATTTAGGGAATCTTAAAGTTAGTATCAGGAGATGAAATCTTCATAGAAGTTGTAGGCAATTAAGTTGTGAGTCCAACACAACTAATCTCAAATCAAATCCAAGGTCGGACCAAAAAGTTATAGTCAAAACATTGGTGACTGGTCAGTATGACAGAGCATGTCATGTTGGCGGTCGACCGACTGGAATCTCCGGTCGACCGGAACCAACCGAGACCATAGGCGGTCGACCGACTGGAAGTTCCGGTCGACCGGACCTGTCCGAGACCATAGGCGGTCGACCGGATGAAAGTCCCGATCGACCGGTGCCTGTCTGGAAGTACTCCAACGGCTATTTTTTGCCTACAACGGCTCTTAGCGGTCGACCGGCTACTAATGGCGGTCGACCGGTATACCCAGAATATGTCCGTTAGAGCTTGATTCCCTACCTAAAATGCTTCACTAAGTTCACCTATAAATACCCTAATCACTCTTAATTAATTATTGATTAAGAAAGAGCTTAAAGAGCATTATTGCAAGCATTAGAGAAGTTTATTCCACTTGAGTTATTCTGTTACACAAATCCCAAAGAAGAGGCTTCAGTCTTAATCAAAGTCCTCTACTCTCTCTTGTGCAAGTCAAAGCCGTAAGAGAGGACTTTACATAAGGTGCATCACTTATCATTTATTATTCACTCTCATTTGCACCATACTTGAGGTATTCCTCTTATTCCACTATTTCTTTATTTTCTGTTTTTATTTACAATTCTAGACTGTACTTAGGATTGTAAGGATACTCTTATCCTAAAAAGAGAAAGGTCTCTCTCTACCTCTAAAAGAGATTGTGAAGGCGTCTCCGCTAAAAGGAGATTTGTAAGGATACTCTTATCCGTGAAGAAGATTGTAAAGGTTTTCTTCCCTACCTACTGTACTGAAAGGGAGAACTAGTGGAATACCTTACAAGAGGATTCTTGTAGGGAGTGGACTAGACTCGGATTGAGTCGAACCACTATAAATCTTGTGTTGTGTGATTGTGCCTATTTTATTTATTCCGCATTGTTTTAAATTACAATCACACTTGTGTTCTATACATCGAAAAGAGTTAAAATTTCACTAGTATAACCTATTCACCCCCCCTCTAGGTTATTTCAGTTAGATGGGCCCACAAGGCATCAATGAGCCCAAGGGACCAATCCTTACGGTTAGGATTAACAGTTTTCTCCAAGATTTGTTTGATCTGCCTATTAGACACCTCCACTTGGCCACTAGTTTGGGAGTGATAAGAGGTAGATAACTTATGGGTGATCCCATACTTTTTCATTAAGGCCTCAAAAGGCTGATTAAAAAAATGAATAACCCTATCACTAATTATTGCATGTGGTGCACCAAAGCGGGAAAAAATGGTCTCATTTAGAAACTGGACCACTACTTTGTGGTCATTGGTATTACAAGGTATGACCTCTATCCATTTAGAAACATAATCAACGGCCAAAAGTATGTATAAATTCCCAAAGGAATTAGGGAATGGTCCCATAATATCGATGCCCCATACATCAAATATCTCAACTACCAAAATAGGGTTAAGGGGCATCATGTTCCTCTTATTGATACGGCCAAAAGACTGGCAGGCAGGACAAGCCTTGCAAAAATCAAAACATCTCTTAAAGAGTGGGCCAATAAAATCCACATTGGAGAACCTTTGCGGCAGTCTTCTTAGGTCCAAAGTGTTCACCACATGTATGATCATGACAAAAAGAGAGAATAGAATGTTGCTCATGATCAAGAACATATCGTTGGAGAATTTGATCCGAACATATCTTAAACAAATAAGGATCATCCCAGAAAAAGTGCTTAACTTGAGAATAAAACCTATACTTATCTTGGGTGGACCAGTGATCCAGAGTCACACTTGAAACTAAGAAGTTGGGAATGTCAATAAACCATGGTTCACTGGACACTACAAATAACTGTTCATCTGGAAAGTTCTCGTTAACTGGAGAATCGACAGTCAATGAATTGGAAAGCCGGGATAAATGGTCTTCAACTAGGTTTTCAACTCCTTTTTTATCCTTAATTTCTAAATCAAACTCTTGCAAAAGTAAAACCCACCTAATGAGATAGGCTTTGGCATCCTTCTTTTGAACTAAGTATCTGAGAGCAGAATGATCGGTATACACCACCACATGTGAACCAACTAAGTAAGACCGAAACTTTTCTAATGCAAACACAACCGCTAAAAATTCTTTTTCAGTGGTTGTATAATTGAGTTATGTATCATTTAAGGTCCTACTAGCATAATAGATGACAGTGGGCAACTTATTAATCCTTTGACCCAAAATTGCTCCTATGGTAAAATCCAAAGCATCACACATCAGTTCAAAAGATTCAGTCCAAACAGGTGGTTGAACAATGGATGCATTGGTCAACACCTTCTTAAGTTGTTTGAAGGATTCTAGGCACTCTTTAGAAAACTCAAAAGTTTGATCTTTGGCAAGTAATGAAGTGAGAGGTCGGGCTAACTAACTAAAGTTCTTAATAAACCTTCTGTAGAAGCTCGCATGCCTTAGAAAAAATCGGACGTCCTTAACATATTGAGAAGGTGGTAAATTATCAATTAAATCCACTTTGGCTCTATCTACCTTAATTTCCTCCTTGGATATTACATGGCCTAAAATAATACTAGATTTAACCATGAAATTTCATTTCTCCCAATTTAAAATCAAATTCTTAGATATGCACCTTTTTAAAACTAGAGAAAGATGATGAAGACATTCAGAATAGAAATTCCCATGAATTGAAAAGTCATCCATAAATACTTCTAAGAATTTTTTGACCATGTCAGAAATATGCACATCATGCATCGTTGAAACGTAGCAGGGGCATTGCAAAGCCCAAAGGGCATACGCCTGTAAGCAAATGTTCCATATGGGCATGTAAAAGTGGTCTTATGTTGGTCCTCTAAAGCAACTGGGATCTGGTTATAGCCAGAATATCTATCAAGAAAACAATAGTATTCATGTCCAACTAACCTCTCTAATAGGGGTGTCAATCGGTCGGGCCGGTTCGGTTTCGGTCGGGCTTAATCGGGCTTGAAGACTTTCAAAGGCTACACCGTGTCTGCCCATTTAACTAATCGGGCTTAGTTATTGAGGGCATAGTACACTTTATATTCGGTCGGTCGTCTCGGTTATAATCGCCACCTTAATCGGGCTTTAGTCGGGGCCCTTTAAACCGGCTACGGACATGTTTAATGTTAAACGAGCTTTAACCGTTTTTAAACGGGCCCTCTTTAAAATGTGCTATTATATTCCGCCCACTTATGCAAGCCCAAAAATGACAATAAATCAATAAATGATACAAAATATAACCATTATTTAAAATGTGAACATGTCTTTACTTTTTAGTTTTTATTCTTTAATTTGGGGGTAAAATAGGTATTCTACAATCATTAAAGGGTCGGGCCAAGTCGGTGCACAATAGGCCGGTCTCGTCGGCGTTATTCGTCGGTCTCGTCGGGCGCCGACGGTTCAAGTAGCAAAACCGAGACCGACCATTTATAAACAGGCCGGGCTCAAGCCCGACACGTTTAATAAATGGTTCGGGCCGGGCCGATCTTTAAACGGTCGGTCCCGATCGGTTTACCCGGTTCGGGCCACAAATTGACACCCCTACTCTCTAACATCTGGTCAATGAATGGCAATGGGAAGTGGTCCTTCCAGGTTGCCACATTAAGTTTTCTGTAGTCTATGCACACTCTCCACCCTGATTGGACACGAGTTAGAATTAGTTCATTATTGGTATTGGGAACTACAGTCACCCCAGACTTCTTAGGCACTACGTGAACTGGGCTTACCCATTGGCTGTCAGAAATAGGATAAATTATTCCATGATCCAAGCACTTTAGGATCTCTTTCTTAATAGCTTCCATCATCACTGGGTTAGCTCTTCTTTAGGGTTCCATGGATTGTTTGGAATCTTCCATAAGATGTATATGATGTAGCACAATAGAAGGGCTTATACCCTTGATATCAGCCATGGTCCAACCTAGAGCTTCCTTATTATCTTTTAACACTTTAAGTAACTCTTCTTCCTAGCTAGAAGTCAAATTTGAAGAAATTATTATAGGAAGAGTCTGGTCAGGCCCTAGGAAAGCATACCTCAAATTAGATGGCAACTCCTTAAGATCTAGCTTAGGGGGCTCAACTATGGAAGGTTTGTGAAATAACCTAGAGGGGGGTGAATAGGTTATACTAGTGAAAATTAACTCTTTTCGATTTATAGGTCCCAAGTGTGATTGCAAGATAAAAACGATGCGGAATAAATAAAATAGACACAATCACACAACATAACATTTATAGTGGTTCGACTCAATCTGAGTCTAGTCCACTCCCTACAAGAATCCTCTTGTAAGGTATTCCACTAGTTCTCCCTTTCAGTACGATAGGTAGGGAAGAAAACCTTTACAATCTTTTTCACGGATAAAAGTATCCTTACAAATCTCCTTTACAGGCAGAGAGGCACCTTTACAATCTCCTTTGCAGGTAGAGATGCACCTTACAATCTCCTTTAAGGTAGAGAGACACCTTACACTCTTTTAAGGATAATAAGATCCTTACAATCTCTTAAGGATGAGAGAGTCCTTACACAAGCCTAAGTACAATCTAGACTTAATGTAAAATAAAAAATGGAGAAGTGGAATAAAAGAGAATTACCTCCGGTGTGGTGCAAATGAAATATGCAATGATGATAGAATGAATGCACCTTTTGAAGTCTTCTTTATGCTTGGAATGTAAATGCCAAGATGTAGATGAAGACTTGTAGATGGTTTTGAGTTCCTCTTGAATGTAAAATGAAGAACTTGAACTCAAGAGATGGTGTAGACCAATTCTCACTTCTAATGCTCAAATAATGCTTCTTTAAAGTTGGGATTTATTGCTAATTAATGAGTAGTATTAGAGGTATTTATAGGTGAGCTTAGTGAAGCATTTTAGGTAGGAAATTAGGCTCTAACAGACATATTCTGGGACCACCGGTCGACCGCCATCGGTAGCCGATCGACCGCCAAGAGCCGTTGAAGGCAAAATATAGCCGTTGGGGCACTTCCAGGCAGTCACCGGTCGACCGGGGCTTTTTAACGGTCGACCGGCTACGGTCTCGGACAGCTCCGGTCGACCGGGGCTTCCAGCCGGTCGACCTCCAACATGACATACTCTGTTTTGACAGAATGTTGTCATACCGACCAGTCGTCAGTGTTTTGATCATAACTTTTTTATCTGACCTCAAAATGACCTAAAATCAGTTGCGTTGAAATTGTGACTCGATTTCCTACAACTTATATGAGGTTTCATCTCCTGATACTGACTCTAAGATTATCCAAAATACCCTTAAGTCCGGTTAATGTGGTTTTCACAGAATTTCACTAGAACACATTTTTCCTAATATGTTCCTTACCATTTAGAGACTCTCCATACTTGGTCAAGGTATGCTCTATGGTCATTCTAGTATGATGTAATGCACATGCATGTGGTGAGTGCATATATATATGTGGAAGTTACAAACTACATTAAAAATGACCAATCTATCCTAGTGGTCTTCTTCTTCACTTGAACCTTCCACTCTTTGGCACTTTATCTTCTTTTCTTCTTGTTTGCAATTCCATGTCTTTAAGCTTCATGTCTTGACATCTTGAAGCTTAAATTCTTATGATATCTTCTTCAAGCATTGATTCCAACTTGTTGATACTCTTCATTTGATGACTTCAATCTTCATTTCTTCGTTTCATTCACCAAATTCGATCTTTGATATGAAGTCTCTACAAAACAATACTTAAAGGAAAATTATGACATACCTTCATATGTTTGTTATCATCAAAACCAACTATAGGAGTGTGGGCATATCCCTAACAGTTTGGGAATAGAATTAGAAAGGGATCCTAAAGGCTCCAATGGTGTGTGAAGACTCAAGACTTGAGAAAAGAAATTTTCACTATCATCATCCAACTCATCCATACACTCTTGGAATTCTGAATCAAAATTAATATCAAAGTTGGTAATTAAATCATCAGAAAAATTCAGAAAATCCTCAATCATATTAATCTCTTCTTCTATATGTGGCTGCTTGCCTATCCTAAACATGTTAAACTCAACAGTTTGGTTACCGAAAGATAACCTTAGGAAACCATTCCGGCAATTAATTAATGTATTACTGGTAGCCAAGAATGGTCTTTCTAGAATTATTTGGATCTCATCCTTGATTGAGAAGGGCTTGGTATCTAACACAATGAAATCAACAGGGAAAATAAAATTTTCCACCTTAGTAAGACATCCTTAACCATCCCCTTAGGAATTTTAACAGACCTATCTATCAACTGAAGAGTAGTTCCAGTGGCTTTCAATTCTCCCAATCCAAGTTACGTGTACACATGGTAAGGTAAAAAATTCACACTTGCGCCAAGGTCAAGTAAGGCATGCTCAATTTAGGTGTTGCCTATTACACAAGATATGGTAGGGCTCCCTAGATCCTTATACTCGGTTGCTATAGGCTGAGTAATTATGGAACTAATGTTACCTGTCAAGAACGCCTTTTTGGGCACACTAGTGATACGTTTGTGAGTTCACAAATCTTTCAGTACCTTTACATAGGTGGGGATCTGGATATGGCATCCAAAAGAGGGATGTTCACTTTTACCTTTTTGAAGACTTCTAAAATTTTATCCATGAAAGCAGTCTTCCTTTTGTTTACCAAGCAATTAGGAAATGGGACAGGATGAACATAAGGACTATTAGGGATTTGCCTCTGCTCAGAAAAATCATTTTTTGGGTTTTCCCCAACCAAATCATCTTTAGTTTCGTAAAAATCTTTAGGTTCATCAGATAAACCTGAAACAAGAGGAACACTTGTGTCCTCAACTGAAGGAGAGTTAACATGAGTAATAAATGAGAAAGATTTAGGAACGCTCGACTCCTAAGGGCATAAACAACATTACATTGGATAGAGGGCCCTTGTTGGGTCTGAACTTGTACTATATTCAGTGGTGTATTAGTTGATGTTTGTGAACTAACAGGCTAATGATGCCTAGGGTTAGGCTCTGGTTGACTGGATAAAGTTCCTTTCTCCCTCTCATGCATAATTGAGACAACTTGAGTGAATTCTCTCATAAGATTTTGATGGCTTGTCATGAGGAGGGGCTATATTTTTTTTTAAGTCACTTATTCTACTTGCCTCTCCAGTGTTGGTAAACCCAAGGGATTGCTGATAAGATGATAGGAGATGGGCCCTAGGAAAACTGGCCTGAGGTCCTACATTTGACTTAGGAAAAGTATTTTGGGAAAAATATTGTTGTGCAAAGGGAGGCCTTTGGAGTCTAGGTTAACCTTAATTATGGAAATTGGAAGGCCCTGCTTGGTTGCCCTAATTCCAAGAGAAATTTGGGTGATTTCTCCATCCTGGATTGTAGGTATTATTATATGGATTATTCTGATAT
Source organism: Macadamia tetraphylla (assembly GCA_022985045.1). Classification (NCBI taxonomy): domain Eukaryota; kingdom Viridiplantae; phylum Streptophyta; class Magnoliopsida; order Proteales; family Proteaceae; genus Macadamia; species Macadamia tetraphylla. Next base: position 32,845,509 of record CM040967.1, read on the forward strand.
AATGCATTAACACTATCATTAGAAGTGCCCCTAGAGGTGTTGGGGAATTCTTCTAGGAGATGTCCAGGGGACTGGTACAAAGCACAAATCTTAACCAAATTGACTGATGATGGCTCTCTAGGAACAATAGCCTCAATTCTCTTGATTAGGCTATCAAAATGGGCTTCCTTAACTACTATTCCATCCACAAAATATCCTTTTCCTCCTATGGTTCTTTCACTCTCTTGGGTTGATTCCCACTCACGGGTTTTGTCAGCTAAGTCAAGTAAGAATTCCCATGCCTTTCCTTCATCTCAGAAGGATGTGAATCCTCAGGCACATAGACTCTATTATTTGTTTAGTTGGGTAATCAATACCCTCATAAATTATTTGACATAAATGCATAGGTCTAGGCCATGGTGAGGACATTCTTGGAGTAGATCCTTGAATCTCTCCATAAGTTTGGCAAATGACTCACTAGGCTTTTGCCTAAACTGAAGGATATCACTTCTAAGCTTATTGATCTTGTGAGTTGGGAAAAAATTCTTAAGGAAGACAATTGTGAACTATTCCCATGAGGTTATGGAATTTGTGAGTAACCCATGCAACCACTTCTTAGCTTGGTCTTTCAATGAAAAAGTGATAAACCTAAGTTTAACAAAGATCATCGTAAAGTCATGGATCATAATTAGAATACATACCTCTTCAAATTCCCTTAGAAAATGTATTCATCCTCGAGGTCAACCCATGGAAGTGGGGCAACATAGTGATGTATTGAGATTTGAGTTCAAAATTATTGCCCTGGCTGTGGTAGAACTATGTGAAGGTTGGGCTGTTCTAGTAGGGTAGAACCTATCTTTTAGAGATTTAGGTGAAGGACTTTGTTGTTGGTCCCATATTGAAGGGTTTTAAAGAGAGCAAACGTATAGGGTCACTACTTGTTGGATCTCTTCTTTCTAACCGATTCTTAGTATTAGCATCCACCTAACACTCATGTAATGAAAACTACCCACAACTAGAGTAAGATAAGCACAAAAGAATGGATAGCAAAACCTTTTTTTTTTTTATGATGATTTTTTGATTTTTTTTTTTGATTTTTTGATTTTTTTTGGTTTTTTGGGAGCTTACCGGCAGGGATCCAGAGTTGCTCAGGTCAATTCTTGAGGTACTGCTATAGGGCAAAACCTGTCCTTATCATAATGTGAGGCATGGCGACCTCCACCGATACAACTATTATTGCAAGTTGTTCTTCTCAGGAATTCGATAAAAAAAAAAGGAAAAATAAAACGAAGCAAACAAAGCACTCCGATTTACCAAAAGAAAGCGAAAAATAGCATGGAACTGTCTCCCCGGCAACGACGCCAAAAACTTGTTTGAGATTTAAAATATAACCGTAAGTGTACAGATCAGTGTAGCTACGAGTCAAACACAGGGAGAACAGCCACTTTATTTTTTTATTTCTGTTAATAATACAAAAGTGAACCAATTAATGGTTGTGATCTAATTCTGATTACCGTCCTAAACATATGTATCTAAAATAAAGTCCTAACCATTCGTCATCTAAGAATTTAAAGACGTAAGCCACGCAATTAAAATTAAATAAATAAATAGCTGAAAATAAATAACCCACGTAATTTAAAAAAAAAATAAAGGAAAAAAAATGCTGAAATCAAAATAAAGTAAAAGAAAGGGGAGAAAACTAGAGAGAGACTCACAAGTAGGTTTCTTTACTTAGCCCGAGGGATGCATCATAATATGAGCTTCCCTACTTGACCTGAGAGTCACTCTTACAAGGGTTACTCTACTTGGCTTTAGGGAAAGGGAGACAATTAAAATAAAAACAATAAATTGATGGTTATATGGCTAGGAGGGGCAAAGCCAACACATACACTTGCCATGAACCTTGGGGGAAAGGGATAGCAATAATGTAACAACTAAAATTAAAATCCTAAATTAAGAAAGAAAGGGTAGTCAGAAGAGGGAATGAGAGGGGGGACAGATGACTACTGAAGGAGCCTACTTACTTGAATCAATGCATTGAACTTGAAAGCTTGGGTGATTTGAGATACTACCAGTACTAAAAACCAAAGCTGGAATAAATCAAATCTGAAATTTCTAGTATTACAGAAAACAAATCAGAAAAAAAAAAAAAAAAAAAAACTGAACTTGAAAAAGAAAGATGCTCCACGGCTCGTGATCTTGTCACCTAGATCTAAGCCTAGAACTATAACTTTAAAAATTACAACTCAATTGCATAAATCATAAACATAAAAACTGAATAAGAATAAAAGAGTGCTTGCATTAATTGACATAAAAAACTATTACAAAAGTGATTAAAGCAAAAATAGAGAAGAACTAAAACTAAAGAGTGAGAGAGAGAGAGAGAGAAGAAAACTAAGCATAAACTAGAAAATAAACTAAGGGGAATAATAAAATAGGAGGGGAGGAAGGGCTTTATAGGGTTTTTTTCTTGCCTCCTTTCTTCTACAAGTCTTCTTTAAGAAAAGAAAGAAAATAAAATAAAATTAAATCTTGGTAAAAATCCTCATTCTCTGAGATATTGTGGGAGGAAAGAGAGAATATGTTTCCATAATTAACAAATTCTATTATTTCCTTACAATATTCACCAATATCTTGCAATCTTGATTAAATAAAAAAGGAATCTCTGCATAGCATCTTCAAGATCTTGTGAGGTGGCAAGAAGAGAACATAATCTTCAGGATTTTGTAGGAGAGAGGATGTGGTACCAATGAGTGGGTCCCACCTTTGGACAAGTTCTTGATTCACTTTAAGCACTTTCTCTTGTAGACTTGGAAACTAAAAAAAACAAGAAAAATAAAAGTAGTACTATCAAAAGTGGGGCAAAATGTATACTTATATCCCTAAGATTTCACACATTATTGTGCTCATCTGTACACACTTCAAATAAAGTATAGATGAGATTTACTTTATAAAAAAATATTGTTATTGCATATATACAGTACTAAAAGGTTAAAAACACTCGAAAAGAAAGTCAAAACACCACTCACCTTGTCTGTCAATTGGGCGAGTAAAATTTCCAAGTTTGGATGCCTAAATTAAACTCATTAGGCCTCACTGAAGTTTGATCATCCCTATCCTAGCTGAAATGGTAACAGCCATTAATACGTATCAAAAGTATCTATGAGGGTCCCACAAGAATTCCCTCAAAAGTGTCAAAACTTTCAAACTTGACAGTATAGTAGAACCACTATGTCCATCCGATGGGGTGAACAAAGGCCAATTTGGACCTCAAAAAGTCATTGGTTGCTGGTCATCAGTTGGAGGTAGTCCTGTGTTTGAGATTTAAAATGTAACCGCAAGCGTACGGATCAGTGTAGCTACGGGTCGAACACAAGGAGAGCAGCCACTTTATTTTTTATTTCTTTTAATAATGCGAAAGTGAACTGATTAATGGTTGTGATCTAATTCTAATTACCGTCCTAAACATATGTATCTAAAATAACGTCTTAACCATTCGTCATCTAAGAATTTAAAGATGCAAGCCACGTAATTAAAATTAAATAAATAAATAACTAAAAATAAACAACCCACGCAATTAAAAATAAATAAATAAATAAAGGAAAAAAATGCTGAAATAAAAATAGAGTAAAAGAAAGGGAATAAAGCTAGAGAGAGACTCACAAGTAGGTTTCTCTACTTAGCCCGAGGGATGCATCATAATATGAGCTTCCCTACTTGACCAGAGAGTCACTCTTACAAGGGTTTCTCTACTTGGCTTTAGGGAAAGGAAGACAATTAAAATAAAAGCAATAAATTGATGGTTCTATGGCTAGGAGGGGCAAAGCCAACACATACACTAGCCATGAACCTTGGGGGAAAGGGATAGCAATAATGTAACGACTGAAAATAAAATCCTAAATTAAGAAAGAAAGGGTAGTCAAGAGGGAATGAGAGGGGAGAGAAGACTACCAAGGAGCCTACTTACTTGAATCAATGCTTGAACTTGAAAAAATTGCTCCACGGCTCGTGATCTTGTCACCTAGATCTAAGCCTAGAACTATAACTTAAAAATTACAACTCAATTGCATAAATCATAAACATAAAAAGAACTGAATAAAAATAAAAGAGTGCTTGCATTAATTGACATAAAAAAACTATTACAAAAGTGATTAAAGCAAAATAGAGAAGAACTAAAACCAAAGAGTGGAGAGGGAGAGAGAGAGCAACTAAAAACTAGAAGAAGAATGAATTGTGTCTCTCCTCTTACATGAGTTGTATTTATAGGGAATGGAGAGGTAGGGTAACAATTTTTCTTTCCTAAAAGAGAGAAACCCACAATTGATTGTGAGATCTTTTGAGTCCAAAAGTGCTAAGATGGAGGAGAGAGAAGAGAAATAAATTTTGAGAAATTTCCTAAATTTTTTGCTTATTTTCTTTCCTTTTTTTTCTAATTTATTTTTCTTCTTTTTTTCTCCCTCCTAGGGACGATTTTTTTCTCCTTTGTGTGATTTGGACAATCTTTGGTGATGATGTGGAGGAGAGAGAAGATTTGGACAATTTTGGTTCTCCCATTTTTTCTCTTTCTTTTTTTTCTTTCTTCTTGCTTCCACGATTTTGCTTTCCTTTTTTTTCTTTTTTTCTTCTTCTTGCTTCCACGATTTTGCTTGCTTCTAACTTGATGTGGAAATCCCTCCATGCCCTTAGTGCTTTAAGTGAGTGAAAAGCGAAATCTTCAACAAAATCTTCTAAAAAACAACCATAAGATTCGAACTTGAGACCTCTTGGTGAGCAAGAGAATTTTGTACACCATAGCTCACCAACTAAGCTAGGTAGTTGTTGTTACAAAAACAAATCTTTAATCACTTAAAGATGTGGTCTATCGATCCTTGTTGGCATTTGGAGTATTCCTTGTACCTCTGGGACAATTGCAAACGGGCTGGTTCTACATCTCGGTTCAGTTCTGATCCATTATTCTTTTTCTGACCCGAAAAAGAATAATCATTTGTACGGGTGACCAAACGAATGTGTACTTTTAATTGAACACGTCCATCTTGCTCAGAATTTCGTCCTCTTCGCAACCATGGAAAGAAATAGGACATCTTTACGTGTAAAATTGAAGATATAGCTCCCGATAGTCCTTAAGGCCTTGAAAATATAAAACCTGCAAAAAGAGAGTAAAACCCAAGGTAGCTCCATTCTAAATATGTAAAATGCATGTTTTACTACCCTAGATTTCACACATAAATGTGCTCATCATCCTGCTAGTGGGATCCTATTAGTGACCAGCCCAAAAGTTCAACAACTTTATGGGACTTTGTCGTCTTGGGTCCAATTATCGGGGATTGTTCCTTGGGGATTATAGGGGGTGTTCCCACCTTTCATATGAACTTGGTTGATCACATTTCCACTAAGCCATTTAGTAGTTATGTCGATTTAACGGCCAAAATTTGACTTCCCTAAAATGACCCCGGAGTTTGGGTAGCTCATGTTTCACCCGGAACATATGGGAGTGCAATGCACATCCCGGCTACCAAAAGTCATCGAGGTTGAGGCACACCCCTCCAACCCAGTGAATCTATGGTTCTCTAGCTACCCAAAAACCCAAAATGAGGAGGAAATGGGATTAAGGAAGGTGCAAGTTAACCTTTGATGGTAACAGGCAACTGGAAACCTCCGAAGTATCTAGGAGCTTACTTCCCTTCATTTCTCTTAGTTTCTTTCCCTCTCCTGTGTTTTTTCTGGGTGGAAAATGAGCTCCATTTCTTTCGTATATAGGTAGTGGCATTAGAGCCTATTTTCCTACGCAATATGCCAGGACCAACCTGATTTAAGATGAATAGTCAAGTCATGTGGGCCCACCACCTTGGACTCACAAGGTGTACAAGTCAAGAGGAAAGGTTCCATGTGGTGTGAGAGGATGTGTGGAGTAGGCCACGACAAGTGTAGCAGGTCCCGTGGGTAACTAAGGCAGTTCAGCACTATAGAGCCCATCGGATGTAGGTCATCGGTAGGTGGCTGTTCAACCGATGGGGTGCTGCTGGTGGCCTACTTATTTACTATATTTTATAGATTTGAAACCTCTTTTTCCAATCATTAGGGGGTTCCCTAGGGAGTTTTGCAAAGTATTCATGTCTTATTTTACAATACAAGGTTGTCAAGTGAGGAGGTGTTAGGTCATTCACCGTTTAGGCTTCGAAGGTTTGAATTCTTTCCAGTTCGACCGACTAACCCTACATTGGTAGGTAGTGTCATCTTTCCCTTCAAGACAGTAGATTTCCGCAATCCAAAATTCATTAGTGCTAAAAACATCCAACATGAGACCTATTACAGAAATTAAAATTTGATCGGGTTAGGACATGGGTATATCATTCCCCCCACCTTATAAGAATTTCGTCCTCAAAATTTAGTATACCTGGTAAGCAAACAATCTGGGGATATTTCTTCATCTCATCCTCTCACTCTTAGGATGCTTTTTGCTCTGGGTGGTTATCCATTATACCTTAATGAAGGAAAAAATACGATTAGGAAAGGTGTGGTCCTTCCAGTAGATAAACTTCTCGGGATGCTTCATGTAAGAAAAATCACCATCAAGCTCACATGATATGTAAGTCAAGACATGAGTTTGGTCGGGGATGTACTTCCTCAACATTGACACATGGAAAACATCATGTGCAGTATTCTATTCTAGTGGTAGTGCTATCATGTACACCACCAATTCGATCTGTGCTAATACTTCACATGGTCCCATGAATATAGGACTCAATTTTCCTTTCTTACCAAAATGCATCACTTTTTTGGTTAGGGAGATTCAAAGGAACACTTTATCTCCAACTTCATACTCTAGATGTTTTCTTCTAACATTAGCACAACTTTTCTGTCTGGACTGTGCTGCCTTAACTATCACCCTAATCACTGCTACTGGCCTATATTGAGTTTGGACCCAAGATACGCCACTCACCAACCTCGTCCCAATAGAGAGGAGTCAGGAGCTTCCTACCATGCAATGCTTTAAGCGGAGACATACGGATGGTATCTTGATAGCTCTTGTTATAAGAGAACTAGATAAATGAGATGTGCTCATCCCAACTGTAGCTCATATCAATACCACAAGCCCGGGGCATATCCTCCAAGGTTTGAATGGTCCTTTTTTATTTCCCATTGGTCTGTGGATGAAATGCCGTGTTGAAGTTCAGTTGTATATCGATAGCCTTTTGTAGCCATACCCAGAATTCAGAAGTAAATTGATTAGCACATTAGGGATATAAGTGTATATTTTACCCCACTTTGGATAGTACTACTTTTATTTTTCTTGTTTTTTTTTTAGTTTCCAAGTTTACAAGAGAAAGTGCTTAAAGTGAATCAAGAACCAGTCCAAAGGTGGGACCCACTCATTGGTACCACATCCTCTCTCCTACAAAATCCTGAAGATTATTCTCTCTCCTTGCCACCTCACAAGATCTTGAAGATGCTATGCAGAGATTCCTTTCTGATTTAATCAAGATTGCAAGATATTGGTTAATATTGCAAGGAAGGAATAGAATTTGTTAATTTTGGAAACGGATTCTCTCCTTCCTCACACAATATCTCAGAGAATGAGGATTTTTACCAAGATTTTATTTTATTTTATTTTATTTCTTTTCTTAAAGAAGACTTGTAAAAGGAAGGAGGCAAGACAAAAGCCCTATAAAAGCCCCTTCCTCCCCCTTCTAATTATTATTCCCCTTAGTTTATTTTCTAGTTTATGCTTAGTTTTCTTCTCTCTCTCCCTCTCTCACTCTTTAGTATTAGTTCTTCTCTATTTTTGCTTTAATCACTTTTGTTAATACTTTTTTATGTCAATTAATGCAAGCACTCTTTTATTCTTATTCAGCCTTTTATGTTTATGATTTATGCAATTGAGTTGTAATTTTTTAAGTTATAGTTCTAGGCTTGGATCTAGGTGACAAGATCACGAGCTGTGGAACAATTTTTTTTTCAAGATTTGTTTTCTTTAGTACTAGAAATTTCAGATTTGGTTTATTCCAGATCTGGTTTTTAGTACTGGTAGGATCTCAAATCGATCAAGTTTTCAGTTCAAGGGTTGAAGTTCAAGTAAGTAGACTCCTTCAGTAGTCTTCTCTCCCCCCTCTCATTCCTTCTTCTGACTACCCTTTCTTTCTTAATTTAGGATTTTTATTTTCAGTCGTTACATTATTGCTATCCCTTTCCCCTAATGTTCATGGCTAGTGTATATGTTGGCTTTGCCCCTCCTAGCCATAGGACCATTAATTTATTGCTTTTATTTTAATTGTCTCCCTTTCCCTAAAGCCAAGTAGAGTAACCCTTATAAGAGTGACTCTCGTCAAGTAGGAAGCTCATATTATGATGCATCCTCGGCTAAGTAGAGAAACCTACTTGTGAGTCTCTCTCTAGTTTTATCCCCTTTCTTTTACTTTATTTTTATTTCAGCATTTTTTTCCTTTATTTTTTTTTTAATTGCGTGGGTTGTTTATTTTCAGTTATTTATTTATTTAATTTTAATTACCTGGCTTGCGTCTTTAAATTCTTAGATGACGAATGGTTAGGACGTTATTTTAGATACATATGTTTAGGATGGAAATTAGAATTATATCACAACCATTAATCAGTTTACTTTCGTATTATTAAAAGAATTAAAAAAATAAAGTGGCTGCTCTCCCTGTGTTCGACCCGTAGCTACACTGATCCGTATGCTTGCGGTTACATTTTAAATCTCAAACATAAATCTAGGATCCCGGTCAAAAATAATATTAATTGGTACACCATGAAGACGAACTACATTGTGAACATAAAATTTGGCTAGATTATCAGCGGAGAAAGTAACTTTCATCAGAATGAAATAAGCTGCTTTGGTCAAGCAGTCAAAAATCACCCAAATAGCATCCATGCCCTTATTAGTGTGGGGTAATCCAGTAACAAAGTCCAGGATAATGTTTTTTTACTTCCAGTTCGGGATGGATAGTGACTATAGTAACCCATGGGTCTCTGCCTCTCAGCCTTGACTTGCTGATAAGTGAGGCACCTAGATACGTGAGTGGTTGCATCATTCTTGATTCCCTTCCACTAGTAGGAACACCTAAGGTCTTTATATAACTTGGTGCTTTTGGGGTGAATGGAGTACAGAGAATTGTGCGCTTCTCTCAAATTATTGCCTCTCAAGTCAGTGTACTCCGGTAAGCAAAACCTTCCTTTAAACTTAAGGATTCCCTCATAAGTCAAGGTGAAATTAGGGTCATTTTTGTTTCCTTCCTTGATGTTAATTGCCAACTTCTACAATTTTACATCGTTAGTATGGGCTATAATGATTTTTTTCACAAGGATAGGTTGCACCACCAATGCTTGTATTACAAGGTGACACCTTCCACTAGTAGTTCCAAGTCCAACTTCCGAGCCTCTTCAACCAGACGCCCATTAGTTGTCAATAAAGCAAGAGTCAAGGTCTGTGATTTTCTACTAAGAGAATCAGCCACTACATTAGCCTTTCCTAGATGATAGTGGATAGTGTAGTCATAATCCTTCATTAGTTCAAACCACCGCCTCTATCTCATGTTGAGTTCCTTCTGGGTGAAGAAGTATTTTAGGCTTTTGTGGTCATTGTAAATCTAGGTCTTCTTACCATTCAACTAATGTCGTCAGATCATCAAGGCAAAAATCATCAATGCTAACTCCAAATCTACGATAGGGTAGTTCTTCTCCTAGTCCTTCAACTATCGAAAGGCATAAACAATGACATTCGCCTCCTATATAAGCACACAACCCAAACCCAGTTTGGATGCATCACTATACATAACCATACAACCTATACTTATCAAAATGATTAACACTGGAACTGAACCAATATTTGTCTCAACTCTCATGAACTCTTCCCACATACATCAGACCATTCAAATTTCATGCCCTTAGGTGTCAGTCGGGTCATCGGTGTTGGTGTGATAGAGGAAGGTTACATTGGGATGGATGGCATTGGTTGAATGTTTGGAAGGCAGAGATGACCCAACATGTCGATGCTCAGCCTGCCAACACGATTGGATAATTTTCCAGGAAACATAGGCAAAGAGGTAATATTTTAGTTCAGACTGCATTGCGTTTTTTTGAACAGGAGAATGGACTCAATATTTGGGCTGGACAACAGCCATTGGCAGGTCTCAACCAGCTGGCTAATGGAGCTTACTAGAACCCAAAATTTGACATGTGGCTGTTTAGGGCAAACGTCTCTATAGCACTGTTCCCCATACTTACACCATGTGTAGGGGCTTGTTTGGGGACTGTAACTCATATTTTACATCAATGGGTAGTGAGGTATAGGTGAAGTTATAAACTATTAAATGGGTGGATTATTTTAAGGGTCCTAGCCAAACATACCCTTAGGTCTTTTTTGGCTAGACTATATAAGCTTAGGGGCAACAGAATTACCATCCTTTAATCAAAATTTTCTTCTAACACAGTAAGGAGAAAAAAGAAGAATAAGAGTAAAAGAGAAGGGAAGAAGGGAAGAAGAGGAAATTGAGAAGGAACTACTGCACCTTAGGTAGCTCTTGGATAGTACTACACCCAGGTAAGTATTGCTACCGAGTACAGTTGTAGAAATCAGTAAATTTCATGTGAATTTGTAGTACTACACCCAGGTAAGTATTGTTGCCAAGTACAATTGTAGAAATCAGTAAATTTCCTGTGAATTAGAGTACTACACCTAGGTAAGTATTGCTCTTGGACCGTACTACATCCAGGTAAGTATTGCTCTTGGACAATACAACACCCAAGTAAGTATTGCTGCCAAGTACCGTTGTAGAAATTAGTAAATTTCATGTGAATTAGTAGTTAGGGTTAGGAATTTATATGCAACCAAGTCCCTAAGAGCTGATTAGCTGCCTTGTAGAAGAAACCCTAAAATTCAGTAGGGTTCAGGGACTTTAATTTCATGCAACCCATCCCTGTGAACCCTAGAATATAGGGTTTTCATTTCCCAAGTGAAAATTTAATGCCAATAGGGTTGGAATAGGGCTAATTCCGTAGGAATTCTACAAAAACAAAAAAAACAAAAACAAAAACAAAAACAAAAACAAAAAAAACAAAAAAAACAAAATTTTATTCAATTATAGAAATTGGGAATTTTGTAAAATAAAATTGAATCTTCCCAAAACCTGTTGCAAGTTTATTAAGGTTCGAACACCACCTCTATAATTGTAAACTCATGAATCCAACCCTAATTAAGTGATCAATTTGAGGAAAAAGAGTTCAGTTTTACAAATTTAATTAAATTCATGTCAAATTCTGATATTTCGGTAGCATTGGGTGTATAGACCCAAGGTTCAATTAATTGGATCTTAAAGTGCGTTAGTATGCAGTATACACACACATCCACAAGGCCCACTATATATGGGCAAAGTATTAGGCCAGGAATTAAAACCCAATTTTGGGTTTGCAAAATCTATAAGCAACACAGACAGAATCGAATTCTGTAGAAAATAGGCACCGACAGATGCGAGTGGCCGGTCGGTGGCTACTAGGCTGACCTACCGGTAGGGGTTTCAGAGTTCTAATTGGCCACTAATTTGGCTGAGTACCTTGCCATAGGTAGGGATTTGCCCATATGGAATTTAAGACCATATTCTTATAGTAATTAGTACCAGAGAGGGGAGCCTATGTGGAAAGCCTAGCTATGAAAAAGGGAATTTTGAAGTGAGCAGACTTAAAAGTATTATATTCTGTGTTATTACAAAATAGATATCATGCACCTAGGAACCTAAATCATCGGTGAGGACACAAACCTGATTTTAGGAATCTATCACACCAGTGATTTGGGAAACAAGGTGAGTGGGTGATGATTTTATTTTACAGATTGTTTCTTTTCTTTTAAACTTATGCTTGTCACTCATGCATAGTGATATATGTTGCATTATCTTGATCTGTTGTTGGTATTGTGGAATTGTGTACCTAACATACTGGAACTGAGAAATGTGAAGGTAAGACAGGTAAGATTGGACATGTGTGCGCCCGATGTTTGCCTTATTTGTATGGTTGATGATTGAAAAGCATCATATGGAAGGTTTGTGGGCTAGGATTTATCACATCTCGAGTTCTACAACCCCTTGCCAGTAGGGGTGAGGTACTAATTAATCCAATTACATGGTTACCTAATCAGTAGTAAACTTCTGGGGTATGACGTACTGTATCTAGAGATGGCTTGTAGCAGGGTATGACATACTGTGCACTTGACTGTCGGGGGTTATTAACTAAGGTATCAGTCGTGGTACTAATGTTCTTCTTGGGACTAGCTGACTCTTGCCTGCAACTAGCTTGTATCTCTGGAGCCCGACGTACTGTGGAGGGGATACCACCTATATTGCACAGCACTATACCACTTCTACAAACTTAATAATGGACTAGGAAGTAGTGTAGCGAAATGAATCCATGAACATCATATAAGATGTGGAGCATGCATTGCATCATTTGTATTGTTTTTTTTGCCTGCCCCTACCCCTTGATGAGTATGCATTTATTTACGTTCTTTAGATGGTGAAGTCAGTAATGTGCAGCATCCCAGGTCATAACTTCTCAATTTATCTTCGGCCATCATTCTTGATGTCTTTCATGGAGAAATAGATTCAGAATTTTATTTGATTTGGAGATGTGAATTCTACTAAGGTTATCAAAATAAAATGGAGAGTAGTCTATGTGTAGACACCAAATTTTGTCCCTCCTTGGCAATGATGAATTATGGCCAATGATGAAACAAGTATTCTTTCTTTCAGAAAGAAATCCAATTTTTGGCACAAGTCCAAACATTCTAGCTATCCCAACCTAAAGCGGCTATACAAGAACATGCGGAATACAATTGAGCGTAAGACCGGTTAGGAGTTTAGCCCAATATTTTAAAAATGATGCAGGAATGGTGACCGAAAGTGGTCATTGATACCTTTTACCAGAATACGACAATCGAGCCTAGCATGTGCTCGATTCCTATATCATTGGAAAGCATTCGAAAATATGGTCCCATTGATATCTTGTATGGAAAAAATAGATACCCAGATGTGCCGTATTGCTACATGAACTTTGAACTGGCTAAACCAAATCAGACCAAACCAAACCCTAACCCAAACCAAAACCTAAACCAAACCAAACCCAAAAACAAACCAAACCAAACCCTAACCCAAGCCAAGCCCAAATCCAAACCAAACCCTAAAACAAGCCAAACCCTAAACCAAACCAAAACCTAAACCAAACTAAACCCTAAACCAAGCCAAACCCTAAACCAAACCAAACCCTAAACCAAGCCAGACCCTAAACCAAGCCAAACCCAAACCCAAACCAAACCCTAACCCAAACCAAACCCTAAACCAAACCAAAACCTAACCCAAACCAAACCCTAAACCAAACCAAACAAAACCCTAAACCAAACCAAACCCAAACCTAAACCAAACCCTAAATCAATCCAAACCCTAAACCAAACCAAACCCTAAACCAAGCCAAAACCTAAACTAAACCAAGCCAAACCCTAAACCCAACCAAACCCTAAACCAAACCAAACCCTAAACCAAGCCAAAACCTAAACTAAACCAAGCCAAACCCTAAACCCAACCAAACCCTAAACCAAACCAAACCCTAAACCAAGCTAAACCCTAAACCAAACCAAACCCTAAACCAAGCCAAACCCTAACCCTAACCCTAACCCTAACCAAACCCAAACCCAAACCCAAACCCAAACCCAACCCTAAACCAAGCCAAACCCTAAACCAAACCTAAACCTAAACCATGCCAAACCCTAAAGAAAATCAAACCCTAAACCAAACCAAACCTTAAACCAAACCAAACCATATCCCAAGCCAAAACCTAAACCTAAATCAAGCCAAACACTACCCCTAACCCAAACCAAACCCTAACCCTAACCCTAACCAAACCCTAACCCAAACCCAACCCTAAACCAAGCCAAACCCTAAACAAAACCTAAACCTAAACCAAGACAAACCCTAAAGCAACCCTAAACCTAAACCAAGCCAAAC